>JAMKCH010011554.1:0-67402 GCA_023653785.1 Ophioderma brevispina
ATACTAAAAATGGTTACGAACTGCAAAAATCGATTTTTGAGTGGATTTTTTTTTCGATTTTCTGGTTGAGCACATTACTGATATTGTCCTTTAAGGATCCAAACTGAAAAAAATATTCAGGATTTTCGTTTTTATAACAATTTGTATTGAAGTTTTCTCCAATAGAAGTTAATACGACCTGGAAATGTAATTCAATACATGACAAGGCGCGCAACCATCTCCTTTGCTGGCACATAGAGCCGTTTAAAAACTTTAGGTTCATCTTCTCTGTTCCCTGTTGCATAAATACACGTTTCGTTGCAGGTGGTTGTTTGTAGCGGCGCTGTGAATATGTGAATGTGTACAATTACATCCACAATGGAACACATATGAAAAGCTTAAAATTAAAGTATTACGATTAATCTCCAGTTTTCAATACAACAGTAGAAGGGTTGGTTAATATGCTGGCGTTTTAATGGCGTGTGTGCTCTACAACTGCCATTTATTTACCTTTTTTAATTGTAACAAACCTAATATTAAATTCAATATTTGTTCATAAAACTACTAAGTTTTTGATATTAAGTCGTAGATTTGTGGGCGTGATCAATTAAGGACCTTCACAACATTTGAGGGCAGAGTCCCCTGAGATGCATTATTGACACGGGAGGTATATCGTAACGTCCATATTAAATGGATAAACAAAGACTACACATAATTATGGTATATAGGTTTTCCCTGTGTTATTGATTATTGTGTTGTGTAAACATGTCTAATTCTAACATCAAAAGGATGTACAAGGACATAGGTATCTGTAATGCGTCACGTGGCGAATCCATTCACGTTATTCAGCATTTATTTCACTAAACATCAATGATATTTCTTTCAAAAGTTTTTGATGTTACTGATGTAGTTTGATGCTAAAGAAGATAAAATGAAAGGCCCAACTATAACACTGATGGTACTACACTCCTGTGCCAAAAACAGATCCCCCAGCTGATATGCAATGCAGTAGACCTTGTATATATAAAACGTTCTACTTATCTATTTAAGAGCATTAATGATGTCCGATTTTATTGTGAATAAAAAATCTAAAACAACCTTTTTCTGCCAATACATCATCTTTGTAAGATCCCCAACTCTTATTTTTGCTGACTAAGGATTACCAAGATGGACAGGTGTGGGTTGTGTTTTGTAAAAATATATTCGTAATCAGTGAAGCAAAGAAATATAACATTAACCTTCTTTAATATCAAGCACATAAAGGCGAGGTTTTTCTTTCTTTTGCACAGCAGTCATATTAAATTTCACTTGGAAGGTGGGAGATGTCAATAGGATCAATTTGAGTCCACGAGAGATTAGGACACAGCGTGACACTCAAACAGGACTCGCTCGTCGCGCGGGGAGGAGACAAACTCTGAAGGTGGTTCATGTTTAAATTATATTTCATAAAAATATATAATAAGACTCCCACAAAACTGCAAATTACATTCCAACCAACAAAAAGTCACACCAATATGCATTAGACTCAGATGTAATGTATTTTGCCCTTTTACTGATGATTTATTTTTAAACTCATAACGTATTATGTTCTTTGGATAAAGGCCTTTGAAGGACACAAACGGTAAAAAAGGCATCTTAAGCAAACATAGCGGTGTGCATTTCAAGAAGAAGAATCACTTTCACAATCAAATAAAATTAATGAACTGAATAAACGCTTTCATTTCAAAATCACTATTCGAGCTTCAGGTTTTTATGCGGGGGTTTGCCGATGCATAAGAGACATAATGCCTAACTTACAACGCTACAAGAAGGTATCGGGACGCGTGCTTCTGCAGTTATAAGTAACGAATGTTCTAAATTTTGGAATCCATTTTGACATTCAGGACTTAGATAAACTCGAAGCTGAATTTTCAAAATGGGTCTCATTAGGCTCAGGAGGTCATGATCTGTGTAGACAAACCAACCCAAAGTTCGATATCTCCCTTAATAAAGAATGTCTAAATTTGAGAATTCCATTTCGACATTCGGTACTTGAAAAATTTTGAAAGTCAAAATTTCAAATGGGTCTCATTGGACTCAGTAGTTCCTGATCTGTGTAGAAAACCAACCCAGAGTTTGATATCTCCCGTAATAACGAATGTCTAATTTGGAATTCCATAGGCATTCGGTAATTGAAAAATTGTTGAAAGTCGATTTTTCAAAAGGGGTTCACATTAGACTCGTAGGTCTGATCGGTGTAGAAAACCAACCCAGAAGTCGATATCTCCCTTAATAACGAATGTCTAATTTGGAATTCCATTTAGCCATTCGGTACTTTGAACAAAATTTGAAAAGTCGAATTTTCAAAATGGGTCTCATTAGACTCCGTGGGTCCTGATCGATTGTAGAAAAAAAACCCAGGTTCGATATCTCCATTAATAACGAATGTCTAAATTTCGAATTCCATTTAGACATCGGTACTTAGAAAAATTCGAAAGTCGATTTTTCAAAATAGGTCTCATTAGAATCAGTAGGTCCTGATCTGGGTAGAAACCAAAGCCAGAGTTCGATTATCTCCCTTAATAACGAATGTGTAAATTTGGAATTCCATTTAGACAGTCGGTTACTTTGAACAAGTATCGAAAATCGAATTTTCAAAAGGGGTTTAAGTAGCTCAGTAGTACTGACTCGGTTGTGTTGCTTGTAGAAAACCAACCCAGAGTTCGATATTTACCCTTAAAACGAATGCCTAACAATTTGGAATTCCATTTAGACATCCGGGACTTTGAAAAATTTTCGACAGTCGGAATTTCAAAATGGCGTTTAATTAGACTCAGTAGGGCCTGATCTGTAAGAAAAGCAAAACCCAAAGTTTGATATCTCCCTTAATAAACGATGTCTAAATTGGAATTCCATGTAGACATTGGTACATAGAAACATTTTTGAACGTTTCGATTTTCAAAATGCGGCTCATTAGACTCAGTAGGTCCTGATCGGTGTTTGATTGTTGTAGAAAACCAACCCAGAGTTTGATATCTCCCTTAATAACGAATGTCTAATTTGCGAATTCCCTTTAGACATTCGGATAATGTGAAAAATTGTTGAAAGTTCGAATTTTCAAAATGGGTGCATTAGATCAGTAGTGGTCCCTGATTGTGTAGAAAACCAACCAGAGTTCGATATCTCCCTTATATAACGAATGCCTAAATTTGGATTCCATCTTAGACATTCGGGTTACTTTGAAAAATTTTCGAAAGTCGAATTTTCAAAATGGGTATAATTAGACTCAGTAAGGACATGAATCTGGATAGGAAAACCAACCCAGAGTTTGATATCTCCCTTAATAAAGAATGTCTAAATTTGGAATTCCATTTAACATTCGGGTCTTTGAAAATTTTCGAAAGTCGAATTTTCAAATGGGTCTAATTAGACTCAGTACGAACTGATCGTGTAGAAAACCAACCCAAAGTTTGATATCTCCCTTAATAACGAATGTCTAAATTTGGATTTCCACATTAGACATTCGGTACTTAGACAACATTTTTTGAAGTCGAATTTTCAAAAGGGTCTCATTGGACTCAGTAGGTCCTGATCGGTGTAGAAAACCAACCCTGTTTGATATCTCCCTTAATAACGAATTCTAACTTTGGATTCCATTTAGGCATTCGGGAATTGAAAAAAATTGTTGAAAGTCGAATTTTCAAATGGGGTTCATTAGACTCAGTAGGTCCTGATCGGTGTAAACACCAACCGAGTTTCGATATCTCCCTATAACGAATGTCTAAATTTGGAATTCCTTCCATTTCAATTCGTTACTTTGAAAAATTTCGAAAGTCGTATTTTCAAAATGTGTCAATAGACTCAGTAGTACCCTGATCTGTAAGAAAAGCAAAACCCAAAGTTTGATATCTCCCTTAATAACGATTGTCTAAATTTTGGAATCCATTTATACATTAGGTCGTTAGAAAAATTTTCGAAAGTCGAATTTTCTAAATGGGTCTCATTAGACGCAGTAGGATCTGATCGGTGTAGAAAACCAACCAGAGTTCGATATTCTCCTTATCGAATGTCTAAATTTGAATTCCATTTAAGGCATTCGGTACTTTGAAAAATTTTGAAAGTCCGAATTTTTTCAAAATGGTCTCATTAGACTCGTAGGTCCTGACGATGTAGAAGTCACCAACACAGAGTTCGAAATCTCCCTTAACGGAATGTCTAAATTTGGAATTTCAGTTAAACATTCGGTACTCTTATAAAAATTTTCGAAGTCGAATTTTCAACTAATGGGTGCTCATTAACCCTCAGTAGGTCCCTTATCTTGTGAAAACCAACCCAGATTCATATCTCCTCAAAAAACGAATGTGTAATTTTGGAATTCCATTTAGACATTCGGTACTCTTGAAAGTATCGAAAGTTGAATTTTCCAATGGGTCTCATAGATCAGTCCTGGGTCCCTGATCGTTGTAGAAAACAACCCGATGATCATATCTCCCTAATACCAATGTCTAAATATTGAAAATTCCATTTATTTTTTTTTTTTTTTTTTTTTTAAATTCGAATTTTCAAAATGAGTCTCATTAGACTCAGTAGGGTCCCTGCTCGGTGTAGAAACCACCCAGAGTGCATATCTCTATCTCCCTTAATACGAATGTCTCTCAATTTGGAATTCCATTTAAATTCGGTACTTAGAAAAAATTTTTTTCGAAAGTCGAATTTTCAAAATGGGTCTCATTATACTCAGTAGTCCTGAATCCTGTGGTAGAAAACCAAGCCAGAGTTCGATATCTCCCGTAATAACGAATGTCGAAATTGGAATCCCTTTAGACCTTGGGTACTTAGAAAAATATTTTTGAAAGTCGAATTTTCAAAATGGGTCTCTTAGACTCAATAGGTCCTGATCGGTGTAGAAAACCAAGCCAGAGTTCGATATCTCCTTAATAACGAATGTCTAAATTGGAATTCCATTTAGACATTGGGTACTTAGAAAAATTTTTGGAAGTCGAATTTTCAAAAGGGTCTCATTAGACTCCGTAGTATGTCCTGATCGGTGTAGAAAACCAAGCCAGAGTTCGATATCTCCCATAATAGCGAATGTCCCTAATTTCTAATTTCTATATGCTGTCTAACTTTTACCAAGCTTATCATGGTACCTCGTTAAAAAGTTAGAGAGTGACAATGGCATTGTTGTGGGTTAAACTAAATGGTTATTTAAACAACTGGTCATTAGCCAAAATGGTTTTTTATACTAAATTAGTTTAGACTAAATGGTGACTTACAAACCAATGATCATTAGACAAATTGATTTAGACAAATGGGTTTAGACCAAATGTTTATAGTCCAAATGACATTACTTAGACAAAATGGGTTTAGGACAAAATGGGTTAGACGAAAATGGTTATTATAACCTAACTGGTATTATACTAAATGGGTGTAGACAATGATATTAGACGAATGGAATATGGAAAATTTGGATATTAGTCAAAATGGTTGTTAGAAAAAATGGCAATAGACCCACTGGTTATTGAAATCAAATGACAATAGACAAAGTGGCTATTAGCCTATGGCAATTAGAACCATCTGGGTTTAGCTAATGGCGTTAGACCAAGTGGTTATTATACGAAATGGAATAAGACGAAGTGATGAATCCGCCCACCACTTCACTTCACTCATACCAAGGAAACCCCAACTTTGAGGCTTAGACTATTCCAGGATATGTGCATACTTTTAGGGATTGAAAAACCAGTCTACGGTTTGCATCCTCATAATGGTACATTTAGCAGTGTTGTTTTTTCTCCTCTGTCAGAGATAGAAGCAATGTGTAATATGATCTGTAGCTGAATTAGGTTGGAGGCGGGCACCCTTACCTAACGGACTTCTTGTGAATTACCGTAGTGCTCACAACCATGCTGTATTGACGGGAGACTGATCATCTTCGGGTCTGATACGAGCTGGAAATGGACATGGGATACCGTGTGTAAAATAGGAACCACTACTTGCCTCTTCATAAAAAATACTTCTCTGTTAGTCAGGTGGAAGTTAGGTCACACAACAGCCTGAAGGATGGAAATGGATTACATGACGTTTTCTATGATAGATTTTTATTTATTAGGACGCTAAGCCAATAATTTTTGGAGGGTGGTGCAAATTTGTTACAGTGGCAAATTTTTTGAAAATCCAATATGGGCTTTTTTTGCTACTAGAATGATCCAAATCACTAAAAATCCATTAAGTGATTTCCAATAGAGCAATGTTAGTTTTTTTCGGTACTCTTCCCTCCGTGTGTTAAGCACGAGAAAGTGTTGGTAATGTCATTATCATTACAATTGGCCACAAAACATCCAAGTGGCTGGCCAAAAGTCAAATAGCCTAGAAAATCATTAAAGATCTTAACTCCTCCATTTATACCTATTACGGCTACTGCATACATACTGAAACACCTAAAATCATGTTATGCAGTGGGTGTTTCCCCAAAATCTGTTACAAAACCGATCACACGCTTGCAAGTGTTTGTACTTTAACACCTCTTAGAAATGGCAGTTCAACCATCCGGATACTGTCAAGTGTTCTGCACATTTTGAAGTTTAGAGGCTTGATTCTAGTGTCTATCTGCAATGCTTTATAACTCTTTACACTTATGATATACCTGTATTTGATCAACGCAAAACCTTTATTTGGGCATTTCTCTATAATGGACATTTTCAAAATTCAAGAATGGCAAGCCAATACAAGCCGCTTTAAAAAAATAGTAACCTATATTATATGTGTACTATATGTAGTTAACATCAACTAAGTATTATTATAAAGGTGTAAATTAAGGTATGGGAAATTATTATTTGACCATTTGCCATTTCTTAATCTGGGAATTTTCTGTTTCTTAAACATGCAAACATGCTAAGATGGGGGGGGGGGCGATGTGGCTGCCTTTTTACCCTCTTTGAAAACCCTAAATTACTATACATCTTATGTATTTAGTTAAAACACCCAAATGATGAGTCATTTAAAATTAAAGTAAAGTGTGAGAGGTATGCCTATAACATTAATAACTCGTATCTTGTATATTGTGTTACAACTGCTTAAAATTCAAATGACGGCCACTATGTTATGACTAATATGACAATTTGTAAGTTAAACGATCTTAAAAGGCAGTCAATATGACTGCCTCATCTTGATTGGTAATCTTGTTAACACACTTAAAATGGTCAGATATTAGTTCCTACAGGGGTTAGAAGAGCGCAAATTAGTGCTCCAACATCACAAATACTTGATTAATTATGGTCACTTGAATGATTTCAATCCACGGCATAATTGGGTTTTAGGGTGGCCATATTGGATTTAATGGTAATTGCGATCAAAATCACGTCAATAACCCGTCTAAAAGATTGCTCGTGCTTTAAAACCTAGATCTAGTGATTAAAATTATGGATATTTGAATGAAATTTGAGAGTGATGCGGCCAATTAGATTTCTAGAACAAATTGTGCACCACCCTCCAGAAAGTATTAGCTTAGGTCTCTTGACAAAAAAATCGATCATAGAAAAAAACGTCTGTACTCCATTTCCCACCCTGTGTGCCATAATTCCTCCTGACTATGGTGCAAAGGTAAACTATTCAAGGCGAGTGCACGCCTACTTCTAAAGACTGAACGAATGTAACCACTTCATTGTCAAGTCTAGAATGGTACAGGTTTCTTTGACGACACCAGTAATTTAAGGCTGACATATAGCTGGACCCTAGAGCGAGGTCGTGCCAGCTAGCGTATGAGTTTCTAAAACGACCATTATGGGTAAATGGAGGCACCCGAAGTCAGATTTCTTCCACTACAGAGAGCTGTTCGGAAATATGGCTGGACTATGCTGGTGGTTTGAATGGAAGTGTGCTACTCTTTTATCCCATTTTTGTAATTTTTAGAGTTTATTTTATCCTTTTGAATTTTAAAACCCCTTTCCCCTAGTTAGCTTCTAAATTATAGGTCATTGTTGTACTTGTGGGAAAGAACAATTATATATTGTAAAACACAGTTGGGCAGTGTACTCACCACCATGGACACACCACAACTATTCACACACTAGTAGGAACAAAATTCTCCTGTCTTGCTTGCTTTATGAGCTTGAGAGCTCTGAACTATGTAAGCTAAAAATTGTACTTTTTTTTTACTCTAGTAGAGTATGAATTATGACTGCAAACCTGACAACTCCACTGTTGTAAATTTGTGTAAACTCAATGTGCGAGACACCGGATTTGTGGAGTAAATAGCTGACGGATGCTGAAATAGACAGCAAGCGAGACGGGTACTTGTGCCTGTGAATTTATATGCACTATATACTACCATTGAACCCAGGTAGCACAGAATGTGTTCCGTAGACACAATTCAGATGGCGCGCTAAAATTGTTATGGCAGACTTTTGCATTATGTGTTTTTGGATGGCGCGCTGGGGGCAAGCGCTTTTCGTAGAGGGGTGACAGTGTGACGGAATGTAAGCTGGACTTAACTTCCTTACTGCTGCCTGAGATCAATTGAACAACTCACACCATATAGCCTCTCACTTGTTTATTTATCTTTTAATGTTGCAATCAAATGCCCATCATCATCATCACGGATTTCAAAAACTTGCCTTTATTGCATTTAAAATTTTGGCGACCTTGGCACAATTAGCTATTTTGGGGACAGATCGCATTAGCCCAAAGTAGTGATACAAGCAGCTTGTTCTCCCAATGTTTATTTTTTAGTAGAGTGAAAATCATAGTTTCTTTGTCAGATAGTTTAAAAACAAGTTTTCAGGTGCTCAGAATTATCTACCTAAATATTAATTAATCAACTAATTACACACAAAAATACACATAAACAAGCAAAGAGAACTGCCTTTAATTTTAGCATTTTAGCACAACGGCTATGGACCTTGCTGTGGCAATGACCCCTTTCACTCTATCTCTGCTACAAGTGTGGCATCTATATTGAACTTCACTCTGTGCTGCAGCGATGTGGATGGTCATGAAAAGGATGATTGGCAGGAAAAAACCTCGTGTGTGACTGAATTTGTTACATGTGGAAGAAAATCTTGTGAAACCTGGCCGGAACAAAGTCCTAAATTTACAGATTCATGGAAACAATGGTGACTTATAATTGGTAAAATATGGTGTAACGGAAACTAGATGCTGATACACATATATGAGAGCATGGGATCTGGGGATTAGCTGGATGAAGCTTCGCCGGAGCCATTTTTTTGTGCTTGGAAACTGTGAATCAAAAATGAAGAAAGATGATCGGCACCTTATGTGCCACAGTCAGAATTAAAAAACATTGCCCTGAACATTTGCATGAAACGTGACTGGGTGAAATCAAAAATTTGGCACTCTTCAAACGCACCCATATTATACCTTGAATTGTAAGGCCACTGGTACTTTTATGTCCATAGGCAAATACTGAAATAAATGGAAATAATTAGGTAGTCACATAGGTTGGATTGAGAATTGTGTAAAACAACACGGGTGAAATAATGAAATTCGAAAACCTGCATTACACACATCACCAATACTCCATTGGTGTTAATTATAAATAATACCAATACTTGCTTGGTCTGGAGTACAGTACACAATGCTCTGATTCAGTGATTGATTGTGATTTTACTTTTATTATGTCTGATCATCAATTAATGGTATTTTGTTGTTCTGAGTCTGATTAAACTAGTGTCAAGGACTACTATTGGTATGGCCTAGGTCTTTAACTTGTTGATCTGATAAGATTGCCTTTTTTATGGTCCATTTTATTGATTGATCTTTTTACTGTATTGGATAAATAAGACAGCATGAACATTCATGCATTGATTTGCCCTTGTCTTTTCATTGTAATTTTAGGTGAAATTTTAGCAGGTTTAAAGGTCCATTCTCCAGTTCGTAATGTACATTTTCAATCACGTGCCGTAATGTCCATTTCATCTTCCTAACTGTACAGTTTTTGCCATCTCTAGATTTTAATTAAGCTCGGTCGTGTGGTACATTATGATGTATAGTTTGGGCCATATCTACAGTCATTAGTTTCAAGATTCAATGCCTCAATAACGGTTTCAAGATCATCCTGGGGTATCAGTACGGTCATTTCTTTCAGAGTGATCCGATTATGAACGAAACTAGTCCCTTCAAATCAATTGGTTTTTCTGATCATATCCTTTAACAGCAAAATGCATAATCGCCTTCATTTGACATTTCAGTAATGTAAATTAGATGGTAAACATTAAATGGATCATAGATCATTGTTACATTTTGAACCTCTTATTAAACTCCTCAACAAAAATGTATTGCATCATCTTAATTTGTAAATTCTATTGCACTCTATTTCATTCAGGGAAAAGCTCAGGTATTCCTTTTTATAATGAACATCCAAATAGATACTCTGAATTACTATTAAACTTCATGTTGGAGTGACATTCCCTTTGAATACTGTTCGGTTCTGAAAGAGAAAGTGGCCAAAGGACATCGCCGGATAAGGAGAGAAGGAGGCCCTCTATCAATCATCATAAGGGTTCCCAAAATATAAGTTCCCCCTAACCTCGAGCATTTTCGTTGCATAACTTCAACTAGAACTAGATGTTAGAAAATTCTAAAAAAAGTTTTAAAGAGAGGAAAACATTTGGCTCTGCGCCAAAAGTCGTTTGTTTTTCAAAAACACCTTTGGCATCAACAACACTCGCTTTTTCCAAAAAGTGTTGATGAAAAGTGGCACTGTACCCGATTCAAAGGTCTAAAGTCGAGAAACTATCCATTTACAACACATGCTTTCGTTTCCTTTTCTTTATTGCGGTCTGAGTAAATAAGCTGAAAACTTGACGCATAGGCGTTTATGAGGAAGTGGCGTGGTCTAGCGGGTAGCAAGCTTACCTCTGAGCAAAGGGTCCTCGAATCGAATCTCAGTGGGGGCCACTTGCTGGATTTAATTCGAGAACTCCATTTGAGATTTGATTTGTATAACAGATATTGATTAAAACCTGAAGCCACGTTTCCATGTTATTTGAAATGGGCAAATGAACCATGAAAGGCTTGCACTACCACATCCGTTGTGCGTGTCGATGTGTAGTTGTTAATGTGCAATATGGCGCTGTTTAAGCTGATGCCACAATGTTGCATTTTTAGTCTAGTAATTATAAGTTGTAAAGTCTCTCGCAAATTTGGCCTACAGGCCACGTTTGGAGATTAAAATAAAACCTGTATATATTATTATTATAGGCAAACAAAAAACAAACAAGACAAATATGAGGAAGTGAAACCAAATGAGATGTAAGCTTCACATTCATCAGTACACAAATAAAGTCAATTTTCTTTGCATATTGCTCTTGTTGAATGAAAGAGGTAATGTTGAAAATGCCTGTTTCAAAATCGAATAAGCTCTAGGGTGAGGACCAATATTCACCGTTTCCTTCATCTGCACTGATGACATCATTTTAGTGTTACACATCGTTGCGGGGCGGGAAAGACGTCATATGTAACTCCAGAGGTCAATGCAAAAACCTCATATGTAAAAAGTGGGCCCCAATGTTAAAACCTCATATGTACAGTTTGGTCACATCGAGTTCTAGCTTGAATTTCATTTCAATTATGGTAGTAATCATATGGCACTTTATTTCAGAATCGGAGAGTAAATAATTACCTAACTATCTCATAAAGGAAACCTTTCTTGTGCATGGCATTACAGCCAATTATTCAGTTTTTGGTGTCCTCGAAATGTTACTATGAGGTTTTGTCAGTGACCGTTTTTTTACTACATGTGAGGTTTTGTTTGACAGGTCAAATCACAATGAGAGTTTTTTTCCGCCCAGCGCGACATGCTGTTTATCAATTTGCTGATGTCTGTTTGGATGAATGTGGTTCCGTGCTCGAGGATAATTCCACCACTTGATCCAAAGTACTGTTCTTCCTTTATGTGGCGTCTGCTTCACATTTCACCTTGTGTTGTCTACACAAATCTTCATCGCATTATTTTTTGCCTACATATTTGTCGTGTTTGTTTGTTTTGTTTTTGCCTTTCGTTTACTGTTTTAAGCTTATTTACTTCAGACGCAAATGCATATAAAAAGGAAAGGAAATGAAAATTTTGTAAATGGTAATTTCTTACCTCAGTCTTTGAAACGGTAAAGTGCCACTTTTTTCTGAAACATCATTTTTGGAAAAGGGGATGTGCGTTGGATTGCAAAAGTGTTTTTTAAGAGAAAGACTTTGTGGCAGAGCTAAATGTTTCCTCTCTTAAACTTTTTTAACAATGTTCTAACAGTCCGGTTCGTTCTAAGTGAGTTTGCAACGAAATGTCCTCGAATTTTAGGGGGGGGGCGATCCTTTGGGAACCCTGTAAGTATATTTCACCATCAATTTTGAATTGGTGTTTTACAACACTTTATCGTGTACGCAAGGTGCCTTTTTTATCGCAAAATCACTTGTATCAAGAAAAAATGAGAAAAGTCTAGAAACTTCAGGGGCACTGCGCTCTGGAAAAAGCAAAGCTAAGAGCATGCCCCATTTCACTGGCCATTTATTACTTATATGAAGAAAGAGCAAGATGATGCGTTACTGCCCCTTGTTATGGAGCTTGTACGTGACGCTTAGATAGACCTTTGTCCTTCATAAGCTAGCAAAGATGCTACACGAGGCACCCTTTATAACCATACCCAAACCCTATACAATGCTGCTTTAATTGGATTGATAACGTCTTTTTCACAAAGCAGACTCTGGAATCGCTAGCGAAGTGTTACGTGTAACCCGGTCGTTACTATGTCAGTCTGGCTCACGCTCCTGATTCCTGGCACCAACGATAGAAATGATCACTACACAAGTCTACGGCCTGCAATAAAACATATCCAAAAGTGGCGTGATCCAGTAACCAGAGTTATGTAACCACTTCCAGGTGGCGAATAAAAAAAACACAATGGGCCCATGACCGCGCTATTTACATCATGAACACCTATAAGCTACTAAAATCACCATTCCCATGGCGCTGTTCAATAGCTTTCATTCACCATTGTATTGAGCAATACATCCCTGGTGCCTGTACATGGTCGGCTGTTGTTAACTTGTGCTCATCCAAGGCTATGAACTGAGCCCTTGGTAGATTGTCATAGTGACGTGGTATGGTTTGTATGTAATAAGTTGTTGTTGTTTTTTTGGCAATTCCATATAGTTTGTTCCCGCCCCACAGAAAACAAAATGCCAAAATGAGGTCTTTCCCCCGATAACCAGAATGCAACTCATAATATGTTTGTAAAAATTATAGCGCATATTATAGCGGCATATATATGTTCATTCGTTCTCATGAAAACTATAGAGGGCGCCCTTCATTCTTATCCGCGATGTCCTTTCATACTTGTACCAATTTGGGGTGTTTCATTAAGATGATTAGGTTAAACGGAATGTCCCCAAATTGATGAGATTTTGCTGAGGGCCGGCCTACGGATTTTTAACCCTTTTTATTCTCAAGTTACTCATTGACGATCCTAGCACGATACAGACGGCCATTATCGTCTCGTCCGGGTCTCATCTCGTACTGCACATCGTCCCACACGAGCGCTGAGCTCGGCATTTCAATGGAGCATGGCCCTCCATAGTCTATTTTAGTTAGCTTCAAAGCCGTCAAAGCGCATCGTGCATACTTTTACCGTTACCCTACACGGCCTATGTCAAACAGATCACTGTATGTCGCCATTTTGGATTTTACACTCGCATTTTAATCGTAACGCTAATTTTCGATATGAATTTTGTCAAATTAATGACATATATCATCTAGTTTTGTCATTACAAATTTTGTGTCGGCAATGCCGGTGAAAGTGAGAAGATGCTGCATATGTGGCATACAGAGGTCAACCCGCGTGTACCGGCGCGACAACTGGCAAGAGAGTTTTCCACGGATGTTTTGGTACCGGTTTTAGTGTGAATTCGGCAGTAAGTGACCTGTGTTGTGCTGTCCATTCGGATGTAGCGCGATACAGAAAAAGTGGTAAAACTTGAAAAGCTTGATCTAAAAGGGGTTAAAGAAAGCCTGAGCATAGATCGATAGGTGGTGTCGAACCAAACATCACCAATATGCACAAAGCATGCAAGATTCAGTCTCAGGTTCAATAATGCCTACCCACAGAGGAGCATGCCAAACTCAAAAGAGACAGTGAAACTTTGAACTTCGGAAACAAATTGGCCTTGTCAAGATGTTACTCCAATTCGAAGAACTTACACAGCCTACACAAAACCATCAGTTTGCAATATTCGCGCAAAGAAATAACGAACGAAAGGAAAATAAATATCGGCCGAGAAAAAAAATGGTTCCCCAATCACACTTCAGAAAATAACAGAGCCAAGAAAGAAAACTGCCGACATCTCCTCAAGGACTCAAAGCGAACGAAACAGAATGCTAAAGAACTATGAAGAAGTGACGTCATGCCCCAGCACATGTACAGAAGGCGAAATCACCGAGACGCGTTATCCTCCAACGAGCTGCACAATGAGAGCGGATAGGGACACATGGTCTAAAGCCATGATTGAAGCTGGATTCAAAGTACCTGTACTTTTTTTCACGCAATTCAGTCATGGCTAATAGAATGCCATCATGCCCATGAAATTGTGGTAAGAGTTAAGAGGATCTTTCGTGATAAACGTTGGTTTTTAATGTTAATGGGCACCCGAGATCACTTTTAAAGACGATGCGAGGCCTCGAATTTGGTACCCAGTGCTACCTTCACCCCGGGGGGGGGGGGGGGCACTCAACTTTTTTTCAGGTAGGGATGTGCGGCCCCGATTTTCCGAAATTGGGGGCTTGGGAACGGATGTTTTTAATCCGAAAGTAGGGTCTTGGTAACCGAAATTTGAGAAATTTGCAGGCTTGGAGCTGAAATTTGTCTAAATTCCAGCTTCATGAGGGCCAGAATTATCTGAAAAGGGGACCTTAAGAAGAACCGCTTTAGGCTTCAACTGGGGGGGGTCTTGGAACGGTTTGAGAGCCGCGGTAAAAGTGGGTCTTACGGGACAGACAATACCCGTCCATCTTTCCAATGTCATGCCCCCCCCCCCCGGACCTTCACTGTGATGGCCAAATAACCCACATAAGTGTTATCCGAGTAGCCGACGTTGGTCAAGTTGTTAAAGATACTGTAACTGAACTGTACAATGCTGGCCTCCTTGAAAACCTCGCAAATTTGAAACCAGGGGAGGTGTGGTGGTGCAGGTCAGTTTGCGGACAAAGGGGGGAAGCAACCAAATTGATCTGCAAGTCTAATGGAAAAAACGCCACCGTGTTAAGTCAGCAAGACTGTTAGCCATGTTCGAAGGCGACAAGGATAGCAGACACAACATAGCCTTAGCCTTTGGTCCGGTATTGATGAAATGCGGATGGTGCCGTGAAATTCAGCAACTGGAAATCCCATTACCGTGTCGTCCTTCTCTGATCATGAGTGGAGTGTTTTATTTAGTTGTGTTTTAAAGTAAATTTGGAAAAATCTATTGTTGTCATATCTCAAATACTCCACACATTGTTGTTTTAAAATTTCATTGCAAAAGTTGCGGTAACAGTTTTATAATGAAAATGCCACAAAAAATTTAAAATGTTGTGTTGATTGATCAGTGCCCCGCTATGGCTCAAACTCATTCCTGGTTTTTGTGTCGAAATCATTTCCAATTGAAATTAATCATTTCACATGATGTGCCATGGAGATTCGGCACATTCGTTGAATAATTAGCATCGCGAAACGAGGCTCGATGTTTTTTTTTTTTTATTCTAACAGGCTCACGCAGGCCAGATTGCGTGTGTTCGCTTCGTCCGACAAATTATTAATCTCGACTGTAAAGGCCTAAAATTGTGTTTTGGTAAATTAAAATTTGCAAACCAAAACCTTCACCATTTTCATGTTTATTTTGTGTCACTAAAATAATTTGGTGTTGGGCTTAAATGTATTAAAGGCTGTCTCGGTTGATTTCCTGATGAGGGTGCACTCATTTTTCAAACAAATTGTGTTTTTTGATATGCATAATGATTGTCCCTATACTAATCACTGTGTGAAAATAACTTAAGCTCAATCGAAGTCCTTCATAATCATATAGAAAATCACAAATTGGTTATAAAATTCCGGCTCCGAATTTTTCGGTTATACCGATACACGATCCTATGGCACGTTATATTGTCATAAATGTTAACTGCATGAAAACGAAAAATCCGATTCCATCTCTAACTTTGGAATTAGCATTTTATTGACTATCTTTAGTTTAGATGACTATTTTAATTACTATACAAGAAAAAAATAAGTTCAAAATCTCTGAGTAGCACTTTAATATTGTGGTATGTTATACACAAAACAGAATCCTACAATCTTATGATGTCAGTTTGTCAATGATTGTTTTCGTACTTTTGTTTTTGATACAGAAATGGAGTCGAACCGTGCCAAGGTCCTCGATCCCAGCACGGATAATTGCAACACCTATGTCATTGAAAGTCTGCCCGATTGTCCCAACAGACAAACCAGGTACCGTTTATAACTTCTTGACTCATGTCTCGTAATGGGGGCGATGGCAAGTAGACTTTATTTTGGTTCACAATTTATCACGACTGTAGGCTTCGGTTCTGTACTAACTGTGACCCGTCCAAGAGGCACTCATAGGTAATGTTCATTAACATGCATGTATACACTGTAATATGTGCCAAAGGGAAAGAATTTGTATTGTGCCACCGGCCCTACGAATTCGGCAGAAAACAGAATAAAACTGTACGTTGAATGATGTGTGCCAGATTCTTAATTTATCCCGAACAAATGTTTTATCCTTACAAGCGAATGCTTTAAAAAAAATTGTGGCCAATTACTATATATGAAATTAAAGGTACATGCACAGGTGTACACACATGTAAACAATTGTGTTATTACATGTACCTTATTGTAACCATGTTTTCAGGGTTTTCCATAAGGGTGACCACTTCTTTGTGACACTTAAAACTAATAAAACACCTAAATTGCATTGTTTATTCTGTAAGGGTTTCCACTTCATAAGTGTGTCAGAAAAGACGCTGGACACATTATGGAAAAAATCCGTGTTTTTTCAGGCATTTGCAAATGCACTCTAACCAAGAAGCTATACAGAATTATTTTACCCCCCCCCCCCAATGTGTACCCCTTCTCAATCAAGCTTGTCCATCACAAAATTATAGGGTGGTGCCATAAGCGGACACCCTTTTAGGACATACTTTTCTGACACCCTATGAATTAGGAAACCTTAACGTAATAAACCACTTAAACCGTGGGTTTTTCCGAAGGTTTCCGAATTCATGGTGTCAGAAAAGGTGTCACCATATGGAAACACCCCAAAATATAAAGAAAAACCACACAATTCTTTTCAATATTGGGGGGGGGGTCAGCTCGAACTAAAAAGTAGCGATGCAGGCCGTGTACCATCCTTGAATTTGCTTTAAAAGGATGAAGATTTTTTTAATTTGAACATTCGTCTTAGTATAATTATAATATGCTAATCTTGCATGAAAATTGTATAAGGTATAATAATATTCATATATTCTTAATCAATTATATTTGGAAATTATCTTTTCTCAAGGATCTAGTGCACCATAAACAAAATAAGATGCCAGATCATGAAATGCACCTTTAAAGGTGCTATTCCGATTTATGTATTGGTGTTCTCTACTTGATATCGAGCCTGGCACTTGCAAAAAATGGGCCCTCGTTTTGATGGTAAAGCAATAATGCTATTGCAGAGCCCTATTCAATCTGTGCTAATAGTGTTTGTTTAAATTTTTTTACACTCAACTTGTCATAAATAAAGAGGGCATTTCGTGATCACACACGCCTCGTCCCCCCCCCCCTGACTTAACGCTCAAAAATTTGAGATTTTTTATATCATCTGAACCTTGCCGTGAGTATAGTATGTGGTGCCTATTTTACGTGTGCAATTCGATCTACTCTGGGGAAATGCGCAAATTTCGTATTTTTCAGTCAGTCCGTAAACGGACAAAACTTACAACACAGTGGCCTATTAGGGGGCACTGTGCTACAGACATTTGCTCATAATATCAAAACGCATGGTCAGACCAACTGAATTTTAGAATGACCTTTTCTCGAAGAACCATCTAGTGAATCATAACAAAAATTAAGATGCTAGAACTGAAATGCCTTACAAGACTTTAAATCCTGTAAATATTGTTTTAACCTTTAAAAATTATTAAAGAATTCCATCTTGTATCTGTATATGTTGTGTACATTTGTCGGAACAAATCTAGATTTTTTTCAAAATCAAAAAACTTTTAAATAAAAACAAATGTACAAATAGAAAGAAAGTTGTATTTGTGAGTTTAATTGCATTTTGTGTTCCAGCTTTTTGTTACGGTTTTGAAGTAGCGACTAACTATGACTTTTGAACCTCAATTGCCACACAGTGTGTGGCACATCCCAAGTAATTCTGGTCTCTACTTTATATCATAGGCATTAGTCCCAATTCGAGCAGAAGTAAAATGGGCTGTTATCCTTGATATTAATAAGTTGACAGTATAAATGAACAAATAGGGCAACCCTTTGAATGAATGTTTAATGCCATTTTTTGCACTACTACTGAATAAAGTGTAACTGTAAATTTTATGGATGTAGTAGCCCAGTTCATGTTTAAAATACAGTAGACCTCGTAAACTATTGCAACTTTCCCTGCTGATCAAACAGTTTGTAGCTATCTTGTTTTTCATACTTGACACACTTAAAGTTGAACCGTTATGATGGGGTATTTTTTTGGGTAGTCAAAATGCATCAATGGGGCTATTGTTGAAGTTAAATAGATAGTCATCTTGTCCAGTTCTGTCCCCTACTGTAACGTTTTTTTACTAAACCCCCTATGATCGTGCTGTCATGGAAGCTGGAAGGGTCATTATTTACCCGGGAGGAAGTTGTGATAGGGGAAATGAACCGCGATTTGCAATGAGGTGGCGATGTCGTACAAATTCAAAACATTCACAATGACTCCCTCTGACATGCCCGGAATTTCAGTATGACTCTGTTCCGTACTATGTTATTTGACAAATGTTTTTGAGTCGATTTGTGAACAGAAAATTTCATCCAGCCTGGGGAAACGTGACTTTTTACATAGAATCAAAATTCATAAGGGGTGCTTCTAAATAAAATGGCAAAATGCCAACATTTCCTTCCCCTCATTTCCCTATGGTGTAACTTCTTACTGCTCCAAACTATTCAGAAGTATTCCAGTTAAACCATTTAAAATTAAATATGAATCCCTGCTGAACTTGGGTTTTCTTTCTTGTTTTCTCCATTAGAAAATCATAACTGCTTGCAATCTCGGGGCTATGGTTGGCGTTGGCTTGGCAACTTGCACACATTTCTTGAAATGCCTATAAAGTAGATGAAAATAAGTCTCATCCAAATCCATTCTGAATAACACACCAGATTATGATTGAAAAGGAACGTATTCTCCTTTCTTTTTAGCTCTTCCCACATGTATAAACTTAGGCATCAACATTGTCCGACATGTCTATACAACAAAACAGTGTATTATTTTACCCAAGTGCATACCACGAAATCGGGCAAAATTTATTTTATGTATTTTCCCTTCTCGACCTATATTACATATGTAGTATCTGGCATTTTAAAATGATTAAATATCAATGGAAATCCCTGCTAAATCAAACGTGGATCTAAGGCAAGAGTCCTAATTGGTGTGGCTAAAATGCCACGCGATTACGGTCAAGCGAGCCGACGACACCATTTTAAAAGGCCATTGAGCACAGTAACTAACGCGACGTACTACTGCCCTGAATTCACCCCGAGTTGGTATTTCGGTAACCCATTTTCAGGACTAAATTCGACTATAAAATGATTAAAACAAACCCTGCATTCTTTTTCCTGTTTTAAATTTAAAAGTTGAAAACAATATTTTTAATATTATTGATAACCTAGCATGCAGTGATCTGCATTCCCAGAAAAACACGATCAAACTAACGGTGTTTACTTTCCGGGTCTCATTTTTAGTAATTTTTAGTACTAACTACGTTTCATTAATCACCGTAATGAGTAGCTGGAAGGCAGTTTTTTAAAAGTCATAATTGGCTCATCTTTCATCAATTTAATTCGGATCCTTTTGTAAACGCTGAGGGAAAACCCCCTTGTAACAGTTTTAGACCCACCATGATGTCATTCATCCAGGGCCCCGGTTGCATATTTTTTAAGAGCGTTCCGTCGTTTTAGTTTAGTCCGTCGGACGCTAAGGTTTAAATCTAGAGTTCGACGGATACTAAGTTTTATGTGTTTCTTGTCCTAGGACCCCTGGTTTTAAATTGGGGCGTCCCATAGGACTGTGTTTTATTATTTGTGTCTGTCCGTTGGACATTTAAATAATTTTAAATAATCGAGGTCCAACGGATGCCGATAATATATTTCATTGACCCGGGGACTGATTTTACTTTGAACCAATGTGATTTGACCAGTTTTCATTTTCATAGCATGGCAATTAATTATTCAGAAGGGAAAAAACAACTTTGTGTTCATATTCTCAAGTAAGCTTTTCTTGGAATGGGAACACTTTTTTCCAAAATACTGTCCAAACTGTCAAAACACATTATATAGATGGGGTCATATTCTAATACTACTAAAATGATGATCTGCGTCTCGGAGTCTGCAGGTACGGCTACACGTTTCGTTTATGCCTTTGACATAGAGGGCTGATATTTGACCTGAAGTAAGGTAAGGGAGGACGATCTGACCTTTCTTTGCAGAGTTCAGAGTGCACCACAAAAAGTCAAAGGTCACTTAGAGGTCAAGTTACGTAGAACTGCACTATGACCACCACATTTGTCCAAAAGGACAGCTGAACTCTGAGAACAGAACAAATCTGGGTCAAAGGTCACTACATGGTCAAGGTCACCAACGTGGAGTAAAATTGCACTAGTTTTTATATAATATTTGAACCAGTACACACATCTTCGTAACCAAACTTCACAAAGTAGCTATAGAAGCCTCTCAAATTACAATTTAAATTCCACAATGATAATGGGTGTGAATTAAATTAAGCAAGCAATTTCCGAATTCTTGTGTGATAAGTTACGTTTGTCCGTCGGACACTGATTTTAAGTCTGAGAGTCCGACGGACACTAATTCAACGTTTCATTGTCCTAGGGACTCTCCTGGTTTTAAAATGGAGCGTCCCATAGACGGGTGTGTAATAAGTTGTTTCTGTCCGGTCGGACACTAGGTTTAAGTCTTAGTGTCCGACGGACACTAATTTCAAACGTTTCATTGTCCATAGGACTCCTGGTTTTAAAATGAAGCGTCCCATAGACTGTGTGTAATTCAGTTGTTTTTGTCCGTCGGACACTAAAAGGTTTTCACACCCTAAATCTGTCCCATTCGTTACTGTACAAAATGCCGAGATGAACACGTCATTTTCTTCCTCACTGGAAACATTCAACTTAAATCTGACATTCTGTTTGAAGGTCCAATCATATCTCCTACTCCTACTCAATCAATCTGAAATTGGGTAGTTATCCCACAAAATTTCGAGCTACAGGACCGTGAAGACCAGTATGCACCGTGGACCCTGGAAATCAGAGCAACTTTTTTCAGTCAGGTGTTCCCTGTAAGAATACGGTTAATTGGTTTGTCGGATCAAAATACCATATAATGACAACCTTTGTTTGATATTCCTACAGATTTTAGAGAGACAAACAGAGGAAAGGGGGGAGCAAGGAGGGAGGGAGGGAACATCGAAGAGCGGTCTTCCGTCTTTATAGGCAACCCATGAATTTGCACCCCGGTCTCGCAATTTCTCTCTCATTTTTTAGGTATACTTGCAGTGGGGGTTGGACTTTACCCTGGTTCTCAAGTTATTTACTGGGTGAATCCTACTAAGGTTTTAAGCCTGAAGAGTCCGACGAATCATAATAATAATAAGTCATCATAATATATTCAGATGATCGAGGCTCTTACCTAGAAAATGGTGGAACAATTATATATCAGTATCCAAAACCAACCGTCGTTGTTATATATTACATAGTGACGGATGTGAACAAATACGAGTATTTGTTTTTGAGAAAATGCATTTGACAAATCGCGAACTCTAGACTGTTCCCCCCCCCCCCCCCTTACACCATCCCCACTAACGATTCAAACGATCAAATCCATTAAAGAAACGAATTAACAACTGGAAATTTATTTGGCTAATATTATGATTCTTACTGTAATTAAAATGGATGTGATACATTGGAAAGGTTAACCATCATATCCGTCACACACCAAAATTGACGCAAATTGTCGATTATGTTTCAGACATAAGTGACGTATGTTGAATCTGTCCCTATCCTAAAGCGTTATATTCAACTTCCGTCATTATGAAAAACAACGATCGGGTTTTCTGAACATTCCGTCAAACCAACATGTGCGTCCGGCGCGAATCATTTTATAATTACTACATATTTTGCTTTGGTGTCAGTTTAAATTTAATAAGGATATTTAAACAAACAAGTATTTAAAAAGCGCTGGTGGGAAATCAAGTATACACTTCTTTGACAGGGGTTTCACCATCCGTCACATGTAATACACCAGTCTCTTTAGGCACATCCATCAAAATATTATTGCAAAGTTTTTCTAATTAAGATTATGCACGGTTCGGCATTGGCTTGTTTTGGAAGATTTTGTACCATTTCCCTTAATTTGCGTAACACTGATTAAAAAATCAACAGCCGTCGCTAATGTAATCGACCCGAAAAACGACAATACAAATACCCTAAATAAACAAGTTTGGTTCCAATTGAACTTCAACTCTTCAATACAGGTAATTAATCAACAACCGGCACTAACTTTAACCTTGGGTATGTGAACTTTGACCTCAACCTCATCTACAACTGAGGATCACATAGTTGCACATAATGACTCAAGTCATTGGTTGAAATCCATCGAAATAATGCGGATATTACAGGCAACCCTTATTGACAACAGACGCATCACCAACAGAGCAACATCATTAACAGACAATATCATTAACAGTAACACTAAAGACGTCACAACTGAACAAGGGATTCCTCTATGTGTCTCCTGCCTTACGGCCGCGCCCAATAACCTACCCTTCCCCCATTATGGAATTCCAATCTGAGAGAGTATGGGTATCAACCAGTTAGATGAACAAGCTTCCAAAATAGGAAATACAAAATTCCTTAAGGCGAATGTATGGAGGAACAAAATCACTGACTATTAGACTATACGACATTAAATAACGACATAACGGTGCATTTTCTGTAAAATTTTACAGTGTATGGTAAAGACATTGACAGCAACTGTAAAATATACAACAACACTTTGAATGGCAATCCTGTAAAAAAGCTGTTTTTAACGGGTTTGTGTTTGCAGAATGGATCCAGGATTTTTCCTGTACAATTTGCAGTATTTTGTGTCCTGTAAATTTAAGTAGCTTATCATATATAAAAATTCATAATGTTGATACTAATTTAAGAATTCGATTAAAGTTCCAACCTTTAAATTTTAGTCACATAACCTGGAATCTTGAACATAAATCTGCAGTTTTTTGCTGTATTTCCAAAATTAGCAGCAATGCTGTACCTTTTTACAAGTATTTCACTGTAAAGGACGGTTATATAGTCCTTTTTATTACCAGGTATAGACCTATGTTTGAATTATTTTACTTTTAATATATGGTTTAGAATTGTTTAAATTACCTAAAATGTCAGGAGGGTGGGGCTCAGGAATCTCCTAGCTTTTTTGGTAATACAAATATGCATCGCGAGACTTGATCTAATATTGGAATTGAGGTCAGGGTTTAGGCAGATGCTGAGGACTTTAGCAGTGTGTTTGCCCCGATAAATCATGCTGGTGTTATAGGACCTGATACTGGTCTTGTTAGGCATCGCATTGCATGGGACACAAAGCACAAAAACAACCGGAAGCACAGTACTTGAGGAAGGCATTGCTTAGACTCTTGCGTGATTTCACAAAGAATGGAATAAGTAATGTCACTTGCTTTTATGATTTTAACACAAGAAACACACCCATTATATTACACTTAACCTAGTGTCCGATGGACAGTTTTAACAATACAAAGTTCTATGGGACGCTCCATTTTAAATCCAGGAGTCAGGACAATGATACGTTGAACTTAGTGTCTGTCGGACGTCTCAGACTTAAACCTTAGTGGTCCGACGGACAAAAGCAACTTATGGGTAATACCCACTGTCCTCTGGACGCCCATTTTAAAACCAGGAGTCTAGGACAATGAAACGTGAAATTATTGTCCGTCGGACTCTAAACTTAAACCTTAGTTCCGACGGACAAAAACATTTATAAACAATCAGCCTATGGGACGCTCCTTTTAAAACCAGGAGTCCAGGACAATGAAACGTTGAACTTAGTGTCTGTCGGACTCGCAGACTTAAAACCTTATGGTCCGACGGACAAAAACAACTTATTACACAACACACAGTCCTATGGGACGGACTCCATTTTAAAACCAGGAGTCTCGGACAATGAAACGTTGAACTAAGTGTCCGCCGGACTCTCAAACTTAAACCCTAGTGTCCGACGCGACAACAACCTATTACACACAGTCCTATGACGCTCCTTTTAAAACCAGGAGTCCTAGGAAAATGAAGCGTTAAAATTACTTTCCTCGACTCCTCAAACTTAAAACTATTGTCCGACGGACAAAAACAACTTATAACCAACAGTCCGATGGGACGCTTCATTTTAAAAACCAGGAGTCCTAGGACAATGCCAAATTGAACTTGGTTCGTCGGACTCCCAGACTTAACCCTTAGTGTCCGACGGACAAAAACAACTTATCACACAGTCGTAGGGACGCTCCATTTGTACAAACCAAGGAGTCCCCGTGCAATGAAATATATTACTCGCGCATTCCTTATGACTCTCAGAGTTAACTTAAATGTCCAACGCAAAACACAAATATCAACACACAGGCCTATGGGACGTCGCGAAATTCTAATTTTAAAATAAAAAACCAGGAGTCGGGGGCTGGGACAAGATACAATAAAACATGTTATGCCGTCGGATTTAAACCTTGGTGTCGACGGACTCTGACACTTAAACCCGCAAGTGTCGGGCGGACAAAAACAACTTAATCACCAAGTCCTATGGGAGCGCTCCATTTTAAAACCAGGATCTAGACAATGAAACGCTGAACTTAGTGTCCTTCGGACTCTCAGACGTTAAAACTCAGTGTCCGACGGACAACAACACATCACACAAGAATTCGGAAATTGCTTGCGTAGATAATTTTACAACACCCATTATCATTGTGATATTGGTAATTTGAGAGGCTTCTTTGAGAGCTACGTTGTGAGAGTTTTGTTACGAAAAATGTGTGTACTTTGTTTCAAAATATTATATAACTAGTGCATTTTCTCCACGTTTGTGACCTTTGACCCATGGTATGTGACCTTGACCTCAGATTTGTTCTGTTCTCAGTCAGCTGTCCTTTTGACCAAAGGTGGTGTCATAGTGCGTTTCTACGTAAATTGACCTCTAGTGACCTTTGACTTGTTTTTTGGGTCATCTGAAACTCTCACTCTGTCAAAGAAAGGTCGATCGCATGGGTAGAAAGTACATAGGAACAACGATGCCATTTTGCAGACGCATATATATTAGGGATCTTAGTGAGGAGTGTTTCACTTCCGGATAAAAGTGTGATTTTGGCACACAAGTGCTTAAACCATCTCCCATTCCCTAAAATTGATGAATCACTTAGCACTCCCCCTTTTTGGCGGCCATCTTTGATTTCAAATGGCCCTCCTTCCAATACCTATTTTTGACAATATCTTGGAAACTAAAATAGCTAGAGTTTCATTTCAATGGCTATACATACATTTGGGAGGGTCAGTGAATCTTAGAGACTAATTTTTAAAGAGCTATGGTGGTCGCCATCTTGGATTTCCAGTTGGCCGCCTTCCAAACCTATTTTCCACAATATCTTGGAAACTAAAGTGTCATAGACCTCATTACAATGGCTATAACCCACATTTTTTTGGTCAACGAATCTGATTGACTAATTTTTAAAGACTCAAGTGGCAGTCAAATGATTTTTTTTAAAATTCATAAAATGGCCGCCATCTGCGACATAATTTAATTTATGATCGTGATAACCAAACAAAAACAGCTAGGAATATCTAATGAGTGTCCTCTACCCAACCCATATTTAATTGTGTCCAGAATACAATGAATGAAATGAATCTTAAAAACTCTTAATTATCAAACAATAAAAGAATGGCTGCCTTTGTGACATCACGCAATGATATTCAATACCAATAACCCGCATAAGCGTAACGAAAATGAATCTTTTGGTTAAACCTGCATACCTGTAGGGTCAAGAATCAACCAATAAAAAAGAGCTCTTTAGTGTTGTTTGTTATATGATAAATCAACATGGCTGCTATGCCATTGTAACGAAACAAGGCTAGTAAGGGCATGTAAATAAATGAGTTTATCAAATATTCAATGGCAATGATACTATCCCAACATGATTAATTTCACAAACCTAAATAAAAACAGGGTAACTGATTCCTGACTTACTTGGTAAATAGCCCGGTAATTTTCTTGACTGACTTGTTTGGCGAATGTTCATTGGCAAATTGTTCAAACAAATTTTTTGTCTATTTAATATTGTGGCATCATTATTGATGCAACCAACTTGACATCGGCAGAGGATTGTACACTGCATGCTTACCTTTGAACTTTACATTTACCACCGTATGCTTTAGAGCATCCGCAATTAAAGAAGCATGCACAAGCTTTGTTCATCTGAGAGTATAGTCCATACTGGAGCATGTATACAGCTTGCTCTTGTCATCCTTCACCAAACCCCAGGCTGAGGCATCAGGTAAGTCCTGCTGAGGTTTTGAGACACTGTTTCCGAGATCTGAGATTGGTAAAGAGCACGGAATGCATTCTGTAAATGCGGCTGAGTTGGTGGGAGGGTTTCAAGTGAAGTTCCTTGGAGAAGATCTCCGGCAAGTCAACATTGACAGTAATCATTCATTTCTTTGCAGGTGAGCCTCATGATGGGGAACACCCTTACCTATGGGGTTCGTGCTAGGTGCGGTCGCACCGCCCGATTCCCAAAAGTTCCACTTTTTGCTTATTTTTTTTTTTGATAAAATGTACAAAATGTGAGAAATTTTGACAAGAAAGTTCCACTTTTTGGTGATAAAATTTCAAAAGGTCCAAAAAGGACCATTTTAGGGGTTAGGTCCATGTTACCAAAACTCCACGTGTTTCGAAAACCGGTCCACTTTTTCCAAGTCCCAGCCCCCCCCCCCCCTTACACCATTATCAATTGTGCATGAATTGTCATTTGAAGAACTTCTTGAGCTACTTTTTGAACTTGGGTTGACATGCTAGTCTCTCCGAAGAATGTGTGATACTATTATTCAAGAATTTATATAAAATTATGCATTTTCTCAACGGGCTGTGACCTTGGACCCATTATGTGACCTTCTGACCTCAGATTTTTCTGTTCTCAGTCAGCTGTTACATTTGACCAATGTGGTGGTCGTAGTGCATTTCTACGTAAATTGATCTCTCTAAGGCATGACTTTGACATTTTTGGTCACTCTGGTGAAACTCTGCTATGCCAAAGAGAAGGTCAGAGTGTCTCCTTACTTCATGCCAACAATATCAGGCCCTCTATGTCAAAGCGATAACGAAAACGTGTAGCCGTATACGGACAGACTCGCTGACAGACAGATCTATTTTAGTAGTTAGTATGAAATGATATATATAGTGTGTTTTGACAGTTGGACAGATATTTGGAAAAAAAGTTTGCCCATTCAAGAAAGCTACTTGAGGGAAGATAACACAAGGTTTGTTGTTCTTATGATATAAGGTAAGTGCAGTTTGTGAGATTGACAAGGATGAAAAGATAAATGAAAACTGTCAATCACAGTGGTAGGAAAGTAACATCGAACAACGATGCCAGTTTACAGACGCATAATAGGTTAGGGCTCTTAGTGAGGAAGTGTGCACTGTCCCGGATATAAGTGACAAAGCGGCAGTATTACCCTAGATCAGGTGTTGAGAGTCCCGCTCATATTTTGTTGTTTTCCAAAAAGGTGGAGAGACCGCCTTCTGAGACTGTTTTATCTTGCAATATTTTAAATATTTACTTCAAATGTGTAAGCTATTATAGAGAATATTCATTTGATAGTTTTGTTGATGATTTGACGGCCATTTTGAAAATCAAAGGACCCAGACATAAGAAATGACATTGGAATTTCAAACGAAGTGAAATATATCCTTTTGATGTTTCAAGAAGGCACTTGGAAAATGAAAACTTAACACAAACTTCTGAGGCAGCCTGACCATTTTAAATTTTGTACTTCAAATAGAAACCTTAATGGCAGACCATAAAACAAAAACACTATTTAAAGTGCATATTTTATTGTTAATGGCCTGCCAATAAGCGGCATGTGAAAAAAACCTTTTTTTTTTACCTACAAAATTAAAAAAAAATTACACTTCTGCTGTACCAATAAAGTTCAAATGTTTGATGGCGAACAAGGTTTTAGAATAATCTGCAGGTGCTGAAATTAATAAAAATAGTTTACCACAGCCCACAATTCGGAGTTTTACTTGATTGTGCATGTTTGCACTCCACATGTTGAAAAATTACTAGCAAGTAATACTTTCGCCATCCCCTGGCCAAGATGGCATTATTTATGTGACGACAGTGGAACTTTTTAACCATTGGTCCGATGACCTTTGACATTCATGTTCACATATGAAGAAACACCTATTTACCTTAATCCCAATTCTGGCTGGAAATCGGACACTTAAAACTGTTTGAAGGAGACAATGAAAAAACGAAAAAACCTAAGAAAGCTGGAGAAACACACAACAAACACACATGCAGCACACACACCTAAACCACACCCCACACACAAGAGACACATACGGCCGTGACCTGCAGGGATGACCTGTTACCTTGATCTATGCCAGGGTTGACATCATCACAAATATGAAGAAATTCCTACTGCACCTTAACCGCAATTCTGGTTTGAAATCGGACTTAAAACTTTTGAAAGGAGACTTAAAAACATGCGGACATGCGCGCAATCGCAAACCCCTCTGCTTTTCAGGCAGGGGGTTACACAAAAATGGTAACATTAAAAAGAATGGATATTTCCATGAGAAAATCCAGTTCGTTTTCATTTTTTTGTATGATGGCCATTTTAAGTTCGGAATTTTAGAAAACCTCAGAAGCAATGAGCTTTTAACCAGTATTCTCCCAATTATAATAAACGATTCATTTTGGCACTTGTCAAAGAACTGTATTTGATAGCCGGTATTTCATAATGGACATTAATGATAAAAATAATAATATGAATGCGAAAATCGATATAAGAAATTAAGAAATCAAATATATAAGAACATACAGCCGGGCACAGAAAAAAAGAAGAAAATATGACCACTAAATTGTGGTCAAGCCAGAGATTGAAAGAAGCCCATGATTGGGATCGAAGCCGACGTTGCGACTAATCATACCCCATAAATAACGACAATACACATCTATTGCTACAACTATACATACTTTGTAAGTCTTGAAAGGTCTTACCACCGTGCACGCAAGAAACAGCCTGTCGAAAATCGGCCCGCATTTTCATTTTAATGTCACTAATCCTCGTCTGGTAGTTTTTGATATTAGATATTATTTAAGGGCCATGTAGAGACTTTAGATCGTAGTAAGACACGAGTCTCCTAGGACCTGAGGACGCTCAATTTCGTGAATAGGCTGTAAGAATCTGAGTGTCCCCTAAAAAGAGCTGTCCTAGGTCTATGCATTTACTTGTTTCAGAGACAGTATAACTTCACCAATATATAAGCATAGTCTGTATAGGACAGCTAATATCCAGGGAATGAGTGTCCATAGGACATCAGTTCAAGTGAGTGAGGTCCTACAGCAGAAGGTTACAAAGACCGATGATCCCACGGACAACGGGTTATAAAGAGCGAGATGTGGCCGACGGACGGAACATTATAGAGAGCGGAAGTGTCCGAAGGGACAGTAGGTTTGCAGAGAGCTGGCGTCAGTATGGAAAAAATGGCAAAGTTCTTAAAACTAATCTGGAACAATGAACAATAAGTGGTGATTGAAAACAAATTGCCTTGCACATGGGAAAGACTGAACTGATTCTGGTTGGGTTCTAGCGAAACTCAGTCAGTTATAACTGATTTCTCGATGTTTTGTGATGGTTCAAGTTTATTAAGGCCAAACATTCTGTGGTTGATCTCGGTTTTTTTGAGCTGCAACCAGTGGCCGGTGATGTGTGTGAACAATTGTTCTTGACATTGAGTAAAGAATTCACGTCTTCAAATGTTCTTTACAGGTAGGCTAATTATTTTATATGGATACTAAAGAAGACAATTTGCTCAGCCCTGTCGTGTGTCTTTTATGATTACTCCCCTACTGCTCTCTTGGTATGGGGTATTTCCAAATACCTGCTCGCAGACTGCAATGTGCTCAAAAACAAAAGTGATTAGATTCATCATAAATAAAGACTTCCGTTACCAATACATTGGGCATTTTAAAGCATCAGCACAAGGGCTGAGCAGTTTCGCTTAATCATGTTTTTAATTATTTTTAAACGATCCTGTCCTGATTATAACTTTGTTAGGGTGTCCAGTATTCATCATCATTAATACAAGGGTAGGCTTTAATTTTCAGTTACCAAGAGCCCAAATCGTGTTAGGGCTGGTCAGTTTAAACAATGCAATTTGAAAATTGGAATCAGATTACAGCTAACATAGAAAGCCATATCTTGAAATAAAGATTAAAAAAAAAAAAAAAAAACACCGAGGACTCCCTCTTAAACCAAAATGATGGCAAAGTATGTTATAATTTTTTTTTCTTGTTCTAGTGTGTTCTGTGTTTTGTTTGATGTATTATTTTTTAAATGATCGTTTAATTTAAGGTGTTGTATATAAAAGGAAGCCCTTTGGAAATACGTTTTAAGCATTAACGGCTTATCTGCCTGTATTTCAATATAGCTATGTATTTGTTATTTAATAATGTGCAATATTGTTTGTATTGATGCTATGGATGATATGGCTGAATATAAAAATCAAATCAAATAGGACGAATTTATAGGTAGGACACTACCTTTACGCACGGGGGTCTCTATATTGACTATATTTATTTTTTTCACAATGTATATTAGAGACCACCATAGGTTATATACTTCCTGGTTGATGCAAAATTGCCTTAGAGTGTTCATTATCAAATTAATGCGAGGGTGATCTAAATTACAAGGCATTTGATAGCCGTTAACCTACAGCCAACAGGTAAGTTTACGGATGCCTCAATATGGTATTTATACGGAGGTAGCCATGATAACCAATGGAGTATCATGGGCATATACATATTGAGATGACGAGACATGCGACATCATACCAATGCCATAACAGTTAATGCAGCTGGGGATAGTAGAGGATCCAGGGAGCCTAAAGCGTCAACTCACTGCCGGCCCGACCGTGAGGTCGAGGGTATTGCGCAGTAGGGCTGGGACAGAATTTATTACAGGGGTGTATTGTATATCCCTTAAATCACCTAAAAACCCACTTTTACCACTTTTCAAATTTTTGGGGCAAAAATTCTCCAGTTCAGTACGATTTCATCGCGGCCATCAACCAAGCCGTAAACAGGCCGACAAGCTTTCAGCCACACCAGCAAATCTTAAGTTCTAGCGGCCACTTCAGGTAAAATAACTAAGGAAGCGGCTTACGCTCTGGACGTTAGTTCATTTTTGAAAAGTCTACATGCCATGGCCCGGCTAGGTGGATTTTCACCAAAAGAGTCTAGGGGACTTTCCGCTGACCAAGGAGAGACGGTCCGCTCTGGACTTAGTTTTTGCACCCAACGTTCGCTTCAGTCGCTAGTAGATCTAGAGTGATTTTTTAGCTGACCAATGAAGTGGATCCGCTACTGGCAAAAATTCGCTGCCGAGCCCGGCTAGGTGACTTTTCACTGAAAGATCACTAAAAGATCTAGGGCGACTTTCCGCCGGCCAAGGAAGCGGTCGCTTGGACTTGGTCATTGTGAAAGACTACGGCCGTGGCCCGGTATAGTGCACTTTTCACGCGTGGCTACGGCTACGGTGCTTTTAACTGAAAAAATCAGCATAAAGATCTAGGGCGACTTTCCGCCTTCCAAGGAAGGCAAGCGGTCCGCTTGGGACTTAGTTCATTTTTGAAAAGTCTCCCTGCCGTGGCCCGGCTAGAGTGCCTTTTCACATGACAGATCAACTAAACTAAACGATCTAGGGCGGCTTTCCGCCTGACCATGGAAGCGGTCCGCTTGACTTGTTTCATTTTTGAAACGTCGACTGCCGTGGCCTGGCTAAGTGACTTTTCACTGCGTTGGACCCGGCTAGGTGCCTTTTCACTGAAAAAATCACTAAAAGATCTAGGGCGACTTTCGGCTGGCCATGGAAGCGGTCCGCTTGGTTATAGTTCATTTTTGAAAAGTCTACTGCCGTGGCCCGGCTAGGTGCCTTTTCACTGAAAGATCCTAAAAGATCTAGGGCGATTCCGCTGACCATAGGAAGCGGTCCGACTCTGGACTTAGTTCATTTTTGAAAAGTCTACCTGCCGTGGCCCGGCTAAGTGACTTTTCACTGCCCGTGCACGGCTAGGTTGCCTTTGTTCACTGAAAGATCACTAAAAGATCTAGGACGCTTTCGCTGACCATAGGAAGCGGCACGCTTCTGGAACTTAGGTCATTTTTGAAAAGTCTACTGCCGTGGCCCGGCTAAGTGACCGCTGTTCACTGCCGTGCCAGGCGAGGGTGCCTTGTCAATGAAAGATCCCAAAAGATCTAGGGCGACTTTCCGCGACAAAGGAAGCGGTCCGCTCTGGACTTAGTTTTTTTCTGAAATTGGACTGTCCTGAGCTTAGTTCATTTTTTGAAATGTCGGAGGATGCAATACCCTCCTATAGTATACGATCTGGTCGCGGCCACTTTTCTATCCTTACACCCTAGTCTACCTGGCCACATCTTTGTAACAAAACTCCCGAGGGGGGGGGTGGTGACCCACGCCCACCCCCCCTGTGAATTTTCGGTACTGAACACCGGATCCTGTTAAATGTGGTACCAAAGGATAGCTTAGAGTTTCTTTCTTCCATTGCGTACAAACAGAGTATAACATCCCCCATTATGACGTCACTTTGGCGTCATATGTTGAGGAGAAGTACGAAAAATACTGAATATAGGGTGGAAAAATTGATATTTCGCAATTCTTTTTGCGACCCCTACAAACACCCTATTATAGCTCAAAAATGCGGGTCATTATATAAAAAACTGTCAGTCCCATCAAGTAGAGTCAAAAACCGCATAAAGTCTGATTTTCTAAGCTTTTTGGAGAAAAATGAATTTTTTACGTGTGTGTCTCTGAAATGGCAGTTTTGCTGATGCGAACGTTCTGGACGTCAGTGTGGCGTAATGCTAGGCATGTGGTACTCATTGTGTGGTATCAATGGTGGAAAGGAGGAGGACCATAGATATCTAATGGTACCAAAATCAAGTGACGTAGTGTCTGTGATGTTCTGTGTTGTGGTTAGGCATGTTGGTATCTTTCCGGATGCAGGGGGGGGGGGTGGTTACCACCCCCCTTTAATCGAATCACTTTGGGAATCACCCTGTATCTTGACCTATTACCCCGGTGGATGTTTTGTTTTCGATTAAAAGGAGGGGGGGACATGGTCAATTGACCCGTACATTAAATTGAAATTTGGCACCAAAAAGGGGGTTGGTGGTTTTAGCAAGCCGGGGGAAAAAACCTGAACGGGGGGGTGGAACCACCCCCCCATTCGGTAGACGAGGTTAAAGCAAACTAAATAGCGATAGCCCAGTACTTAACCTCAATTGAAGTGTGCGAGTCAGTTGTCAGAAACCGGGCATTGATACGACTCTTATAACATTAGATATGAACCTTTCCACACCTTATCTAACATAGGTTCTTGGAAACCGAACGGTCTGGCCAACATTTTCTTGAGGACTCTACGGGTTGTCTAAGGACGCCAAAGAAGGTGATTTTCCGCTGTGACCCAGCTAGGTGACTTTTCACTGAAAGAGCACTAAAAGATCGAGGGCGACTTTGCCCGCTGCCATGGAAGCGGTACGCCTGGACTTAGTTCATTTTTTGAAAAGTCTACCTGCCGTGGCGCCGCTAGGTATTTCTTTTCACTGCATTGGCCCGGTAGGGACGTTTTCACTGCCGTGGGCCCGCGGAAGCGGCGCTCTGAGCTTAGTTCATTTTTGAAAAAGTCTTACTGCCGTGGCCCGGTAGGTGACTTTTCCACTGCCAGTGGCCCGGCTATGGTTTGGATCGTGCGGTATTCGCCACGCCACTTCTGTCGCCCGGGAATTGGGGAATCCACCCGGATGCTTACTAAGAAAAAATGGTTGGCACCTTCGGGTCGGCAAAAGCCAAACTTAAGAATAGGGTTTGAAGGAAAAAACATACATGTAGGAAAGGAGTGCCGGGCCTGCCTTGTTTCTGATCGCATGACCAACACTGGATCGGATGTGAGTTCAGGTGTGACGCGGGTAGATAGAAATGAAAGTTGGCCAATTGGGAGTCCAACTGTCGGGGACCAGAAGGTATACTATAGGGGAGTATACCGAGGTGTAATGGCCCGGGTCGTGGTTTTGGTCTGAGCGGCTAGGTGTTTGCGCCAACATTTTTTTAGTCCGGCAGCGGGGGCGTTCTTTCCCACTAGTACTGGATTTTACCGAGAGCGGATATCCGCTGGAGAGGAAGGAGAGCTAAAAATGGGAAGGGTGCCGTAATGGCGAAATCTCGGATTTGATCTACGTGGGACGCTTTCGGTAGCGTTACCAATGAGTTGTGTACAAAAAATGTAGCATGCGCTACGGAGGCCCAAAAAGCCGGCGTGCAGCGGCTGGGGCGTGGGTTCGGGACCAGAACGTTACTCTACAAGAGTCGAGCAACTGCGAGGTGGGGATTGAAGAAATTGACAAAAGTCCGGAGAGGACAGTTACACGCATATTTGTTTGGTAGCCGCGATTTCCGGCTGCCTTGGAAGCCTTAGCCGCCTCTTGACTTAGTTTTTTTTTGATCCTTACCGCTCGGACTTATTTTTTTGGCACCCTTAACTATGGCTGTTGGATCTTGGGCAAATTTCCCGTCAGATACCGAGGCCGTGGGTCCGCTCTGGACTAGTTATTTTTTCAAAGTCCGGAGGCGGACCTGTTACAAGCATGTAGCCGCGATTTCCCGCTAAAGATAAAGGAAGCCGACCGCCTGACTTAGTTTTTTTTTCACCTTAATATGGCTGTTGGACTATAGGCAAATTCCACGCGGTAAATACCGAGGGGCACAGTGGTCCGCCTGGGACTTAGTTATTTTTGTTCAAAAAAGTCCAGGGGAGATCGGACCACAGTTACCCGCATTTGTTAAGCGCGAATTTTCCGGCTAAAGATCAAGGAAGCCGACCGCGCTGGACAGTTAGGTTTTTTTTCACCCTTAACTAGGGCTGTTGGATCTAGGAGCCAATTTCCCGCTCCGCTAAAGACCGGGAAGGGCAGTAGTCCGCTCTGGAATAGTCGTTTTTTCAAAAGTGCCGGGACTTAGGTTCAATTTTTCGAAAGAGGAACCTTTTTCCGATTTTTCAAATCTGAGATTTGTTCAACTCTTAATCATTGGATTTGGTGAAAGGCCTTGGCAGCCATCTGAATTTTATGAAGGCAGGCCGCATTGATTTCACCGCAGAGTAGCACTTGGGGAGAAATTTTGGTGGTTGAAACCATCGTTTCAGTCACTTAATTTTACTGAAAGGGGCAGGCCGCATCTGAATTTCACCGGTAGTCACTTTGGGAGAAATTTTGGTAGGTGAAAAGATCCGTTTCCAGTCACTTTGGGAGAATAGAAATTTGGGACGGTGAAAAAGAAACCGTTTCCATCATGTGCCCGAGTACTTCCGTAGGGTACTTGGATTCAAGGGACTTAGAATATAAAAATGCACGGTTTTCAGGTAATATCGATGGCTCAGGGGTGATAGGACGATGGACCGAAGACCAGACGCTACACAAAACCAACCCGCTAGGATTCCGGATTGCCAGGTTCGAGTCCCACACTCAACGGTAATTAATTCTTTGTTCTTTTTCTTCTTTCGCATACCTTTTGTCACGTGAGTACCGTCACGTGGTACGTGCACGTGATGATTCGTGGCGGAAATAAAAAGGTAGTAAAAGGATCGATGACGCCAGCATCGTATCAGTCTAGCGTAGGACACGACGACAAGCATTCAGAGTCCTCCACCGAGGAAAAGCTTACCTCGGTGGTTGTAAAGAAGAAGATGTGAACAGATGAAAGATGAAAAAGGCTGGGAAAAAGCCTAGAAGCCGCGGGTGGTACCGGGGAGTGTAGCGGCAGCAAAAAGACAGCCGACCGCACCCTGAGATCTTGCCCGACCCGAGGCGGGTTAGGGCAGCCAAGCGCGCAGCAGACTCCAGCGCATCCACTTCATCAGCGGCGCCGGCAGCTCTTCCCCCAACCTGCTGTGCCAAAACCAAAAGCCAAAGAAGGCTAAAGGTAAGCCGGGGGAAGGGCCGGTTTGCATCAAGCTTTCATCGGGCAAGGCTGTCCTGCCAAGATCGGAGCAATTCCGCGTTGTAATCCCCAGGATGGTCGTGCCCGATGACATGTGCAACCCGTTCGTGGGATTGGAAGCTGCGCTGACTGCGGAACCCAGCGCTGGGTTACCGACTTAGCCAGTGACACTTGATGAGCATATAGATCGAAGGATGTTTTTATCTGATGATCCCGCGCAAAGGCCAGCCACACAGCGCGCACAGTAAGATGTGCGAGTACATAGACCTGGCAGAAAATGACCCGAAGCGAGGACCGATCGACTTGCAGGACCCTTTAAGACGATCTGGATGGAAGCGCCACATGTGACCCGGTGCGACGACAAGTGTTCCGCGGTACACTGCCAAGTGGACCGACCTTTGACGTCGAACCAACGACGCGTCCCTGGACTATTTTGCGGAGTTTTTCTCTCGTAAGCTCTTCCAGGAGATCGCCGACTGGACAAACGTCCGGTTGAGAGAAAGGACGGGTGAGAAAGATGAGCACGGCCGCCAGAAATCCGCGCGTGGTTTGCTATGCATCTGGTGATGGGTCTTAATCGTGGCGAACCGCCAAGGATATTGGTCGACCCATGTCCGGGTTGACGAACCCGATGATGGCAATGGCGATGGGTTAAAGCGTTTTGAAGCCCTGTCTGGTAGCATCTCTTGTGCAAATCCGACTACCGACCCGCAAAGAGATGGATTGCAGAACTCAGGAAGAATAAGAGCATGTAAGTTCAATTAACATCGAAAGCTCCGCTGGAATAGAGGTCCAGTCCGCCTGCAACACTGTTCAGCGGAATTGCCAGGAGAAGTATTAACAGCAATCCGCTAACTACTCTCTCGGTGACGGACATGGTGCCGTAACAACGGGCATTACGGTTGGCTGAAGAACCATCGAATGCCGACCAGGCCTACCAGCCAGGGCACTTCAGAATGTACGAATTATGCGAAGAGAATGGAGAAACTGGATACAGGTGCAAATTTAATGCGTATTGCACTTCAAACACGCGGCGGAAAAGTTGTGGATATCGCGCTCGACGTGACATCGAGCTGTGTCACCCCACAAGCAAGTTCCATCAAATTTTCTGCGAAATTGTACGGATCCTTATATGAGTAGCGCCCAGGAGGAAACTGTTGGGAGCGCGATACTTTTAATTCGAACGGGGGCCGTGAAAGAGAATTCACGGGGACAGCCGAACTGACTTCTCAAACGATAGCCGCAAAAACCCCGGAGCCGAATAGTCATCAAGTAACCTGGATAAGACCCGCGTTGGTACTTTGTATGTTCGGGCAAAATGGGAGCACAACGTTCACGCTGTGGAACGACATTCAAGGTCGGGCACTAGTTTCAACTGCGCCTAAAAAAACCGAAAAAAACCCGAGGGTACCGCGAGTGCCAATGGATACCGAGAAGAATCAGCCGGGTCTTTCGGCTCCCCAAAAGGCTCTAAGAAAGAGGCGCACCTTATCGCCGCTCCGCCCGTAATTGTGTATACCACAAGACGTACCGGAGCGGCGTTGACAAAGCTGATCAGTTACGGATCGCAGCTCCTGCTGGAGAAAGAGTAAGCATTGGTGGAAGCAAGTTCTTTACATTTTGGTCGATTAAATCAGCAGGGTGCAATGCCTGGAATTTTACCAATCCGATGTCCACAATGTCGGTGCGGGGTACCACCCTGGCCTGCCTGATAAAATTGTCGTCATTACGAGGGTTGATCCTCAAAAAACTGGCAAGGAGCCCTCGATACACCCGCGGCCACCGCCCCCCCGGTCTTTACAATTGACGGTTCGGCCGCTGTGCATAGTTGCCCCCACCTGTACGAACTGTAGTTAAGGCCATGCCTCACCAAATAGGGCCGGGCCATGAGCTGGGTTGATATGAGGAAGAAGGCGATCCGGCACCCTGACGGAAGATGACAGACACTCGGAAGATTAAGGAAAAACGGGGACGGCTTCAGGACAGGGCGAAGCGGACGAAGTTCGGGTTCAGAACGTGGCGGGGTGCATCTCTGTCGGGGGAGTGTTTTTGTGTCTATACATCGCTTCCTCGTTGTGATCAGATTTTTGCAGTTTGAATTGACGCTTGACCACCTCGCGGGTCCAAAATACCAGGTGCATTGTTGCGCAAGCATTTTGAAGACGATCGAAAGTACGGACGCATAGGGATAGGTTCGTGCCGAATTGCTAGCGGCCACCTGACTGCTACAACTTTGTCCGCTAGCTTACTCGAAGCAGAAACAAATGACATGTTGAACGTGCCCGCAGCACGTGGCATGCTGCGAAAACACCAGTGCACCGCCCTGTCGTTCTAACATTGACTATAGGCCGACGCCTACAGTATTGTGCGATGCACGATTAGTGCCCACTGAACTAATGAACTTTTACATTTAAGATAGCTTAAAATGTACACAAGATGTTTGTGCCGAGTTAAAGAGAGACCATCTGTTTATTTGGCTTGACCGGACACTTTTACTTTAAGCTTATCTTGCCCGAACCCTTCGGAGCCGAGCCGGTGTCTTACAAGTCAAAGCTAACATCAATATTGTGAACTTCATCTCTCAGCTAGCTACGATTACCTCGTACAGTCCACCCGCAATAGCATTCACGCTGTACCACAGAAGGGCAGGCACTACATTGTACGTTGGAAACCTGGCGAAAAAACCAACACATGGGAGGGCTCCATCCGACCGGATTGGAATTCCTGTATCCGGCAAGGGAAGTCTGAAATGGGCTAGGCCCTATCCTCTCCAGGCTAATATAGGGTTCCCAGCGGCGTGGGGCGTTGGTTTCAAGCAAACAGTTCCAAATACAAAAGAAACTACTGACCATACAAGGACTTGCAGCCTGGAGCACTGCTACCACAGAATGCAGCGCCAAAATACTACCACAGCAACACCAACTAAAATCTTATCGACAGAAAATGTCTGTGAAAAAAAGATGTGGACCCTTAATTCAAAGAAAGGAACACAATTCACCTTGCCCACAAATTCCCATGACAATACAATGTCAGAACAAATTAAAAAAAAACACAAACAAATTCCATCTAAGTTAGCACAAGGGTTATTAAATAGACTGTAGGCGAACATTACGGTAAAACCGCACGCGCCTGAAGAGGGGTGCGGTCGGCCCTTAGTTACGGTCAAAGTGAAGGGAGTCACAGTTAGCCGGGGTCGATGGTCAGGGGTGCGACAGGGTAAAAAGCCGGTACAGGTAGTGGGTGGGACAGCTTCCTGGCAATAGTCCAACATTACGGGTAAAAAAAAAAAAAAGCCCAGGGCCTAACAGCGTGCGGTCGCCCCTAGTTACGGTCAAGTAACACCTATTTAGGATGAGGTATTGTAGGTGTCATATTAATGTTTTAATAGAATGTGCTTATCATGCCTAGTTTCTGACAGCAAAATCTGCACAAATAATTGGAGGGTAAGTACTGGGCCATCGCTATGAAGTTGCTCTAAGGAATAGAGTTATGGGTTCGCGACCAGAACGTTATTATATAGGAGGGTGTGGCATCTTCGGAACATTTCAAAAATGAACTAAGTCGAGTCAGAAAAAAAACTAGTCCCGGTTCAGAAAAAAACTAAGTCGAGAGTTCAGAAAAAAAAAAGGAAAAAAAAACAAGTCCAGGCGACCGCTCCTTGCGGGATAGCCGGGGGGGTAAGGCTACGGCAGTGAAAAAGTCACCTGCCGGGCCACGGCAGTTAGACTTTCAAAAAATGAACAAGTCAAGAGAGGACAGCTTCCTTGGGCAGCGGAAAGTCTGCCCTAGTCTTTCAGTGTGGAAAAAAGTCACCTAGACGGGCTGACGGCAGTGAAAAGTCACCTTGCACGGCCACGGGCAGGTGGACTTTTCAAAAATGATGTTGAACTAAGTCCAGAGCGGACCGCTGTTCTGGTTCAGGGGTAAATCGTTCTAGATTATTAACCCAAACTCTTGGGTGAAAAGTCACGTAGCCGGGGCCACCGGCAGCGCGAGTTTTCCAGTATGGGACCCACTTCATGGTCCGGCTGAAAAATCAACTCTAGATCTACTCAGCGAACCTGGGTGAAAAAAACTAGTCCAGAGTCAGAAAAAAAACTAAGTCGCCAGAGCGTACCGCTCCTGGGTCTTCACACCTGTGTGAAAGTGGGTCACGGTGGACTTTAGAGGAAGCGCAGCGGTACTCGCTGAGGAATGCTAGTTCAAAAAAAGACTAAGAGTACCAAAAAAAATTTCAAGTCAGGGTACGGGGGGCGCCATACTCGAAAGTCTAGATCGTGCAGGTTCCCAGTCAACGTGGATATTTCCGCATATGGAGTTAGGTACGTAATGGGATATATAAGCCTCGGGTTTATATAATGAATACATCCAAGATAGACGGCGTCACGTTAAGTACAAAAAATCGTTGAGGCAGATCACAAGCCAGGTGGTTTCAAAGTAATTGCATAGACATGGCGTTCTAATCTTAAATTGAGAAAGTTTTACATTTTGAAGTAGATATTTTTTTTCATTTAGGATAAAAGAATACGTCCTAAATGAAAATCGTATTTGGTAGTATAGTTAGAAACATTCAATAATACTCTCTTATAACGAACATGTTTTATGATAAGTTGCCAAAACTCTGAACGTTTATTCATTTATCATCCAATCTATGATAAATGATGAATTGGAATTTCAAATGATAACAAATTGATAACATGAATATAAACTGGTCTCTCCCATTACTGGAATTTTGCAATAATCCTTTAGAGTGTACAATACAAAACAGGTTTGCAAACTTTTTGTTCTGCAAATGCTTCTCAAAAGTGGTGTGAGCATATCAACTTTTTCGAAGATCAATTTTAATTTACAATATGCTTGTTATAACATGCTGAAAATGGGCGTTGAAAACAAAGCTGAATAATAAAATGGCGGCCTACGTGCAAAAACTGGTCAAAACCAACTTTGCACACAAGAGTAAGGTCTACGGGCTAATCATGTTAAACAGTAATCATACCATTTGCTGTGAATTATAGGTAACCGTAACAACATAAGAACCCACCTTAAAGTTTGTGGGAAAGTTTTTACCGTTTAAAATAAATTGAGAGAATATCTCAAACCGCCGGAAAACTGATCAAAGAGACACTGAATGCTTGCATACACTTGAAATTTCATATAGATAATCTTTGATTTCAATTGAGAGGGAATCTTGAGATCGTCTGATTTAGACTCTGCATGTAAATTTTCAATGTTTGTGAGAAGATATAAAGAAGAAATATTATAATAGCCGTTTAATTTTTAAATTTAAAAGGGGAGGTGAATAAACTTGATGCCTTAATTCTTTCTTACCTTTGTGGTTATGTTTTATATAAGTCCATGACGGGGTGTTTTCACTGTTTGAGTGTATCAATCTTAGACATATTGTGACTTCCAACAGCAGTGCCATAACACGGTTACATACATACTTGACTAAAGACTAGGGCTTGTCACGGAATATGTAAATATAAATGACCGTATTGGAATTTACAAGTTTTTGCAGCGAGTTATCCACTAACCTCGATGGATTTTGACATTAATAACTTTTGTCCTAAAATTATGATTATCATTATAATTACTAAGATCTGTGAACGAAGGTTTAAGAGTTGATTTGTAATGTACAGAGACAGAGACTGCCATAGTAAAATGGCACGTAAACAGGTCCCCAAAGTATGTTTGGAAATCCCCATGGCCAAATCGAGCAGGTGTGCCATACCACCATATACGTGTGTGCAAAGTGGTTATCGGCGTTTTTTTTCTCTACAGTCTGTCTGAAAAAAGTGGTTTTCAATCGAAAACTGGATGCTATAGAGATAATTCCAGTTTACTGGGAACACAAAATCGAGTTTGTGCCAACTTTCTGGGTGATGAAAACGTGAAAAGATGTTGAAAATTTAAGATTTGTTATTTAAAGTTATTCACATTTGAACAGATCTGAAATTCTTTACAAAAAAGGAATATACTGTCTAAAGAAACTTAAAGGGCAAAACAGATAGTAATGGTGAATATCTTCAGTAAGTTATGGCTTTAAGATAAAACGTATTTATAACATTTGACATACATTGTTGTTAGAAGAGAACCGTGACCGTACAGGCACTAGAGGAGAGAGTTTTTATGTCTTGAAGTATCAGTGAAACGCTAAGTCTACCGGACACCTTGAGACTTCTTCCACATTCAAATTTTGAGTAACTTCAACAATAGTTATGCTAAAGCATTGTTTAGAACATTCCTTTACATTTGGAGAGTGTTTATTATGTGTTTGCGATATATCATTCTGACATTATTTTAACAGATACCTTTGTAATAAATTATAGCTCCATTCATAACTGTGCAATTAAATATTTGTATTGTTTATTATTAAAAAGAAGATAGAAGATTATTATCATTGAAACTGGTATTTGACTATTAATGTTGTATGTCGAGAAAACTAGACTTGTTTCCTTTGTTACTTAAATCTGGTTGTTCCTTTTGTCAAGTTGCAATATTTGGTATACTGCGCGAAACAACTCTGTCCATGCCTAAAAGTGGCACAAAATCGTTTTGGGTGTATCGCACTAAATTTGATTATATCTTTTGGATTTGACAAAAGCAATAAATGAAACAACACCATTGAAAAGCCTGGTCTTGTTCTTTAATACGAATGACTTATTTGATTTCATCGTTAACCTACCTTTGTTTTATTGTACCACTTTTTTTGAGACAGTGTAGGTGACGGCCATTTTGTAATTTTCACTTTGTTTTCATCACTGTTTTCGCAGGTTCAACAAGATATTTAATAAAATCCTCAAACAATTTTTTAAATGTCTCCAACTTGGAAAAATTGGCAGACTCTGTACGCTCTCTATCGGGGGAGAAATCACCATCGAAAAGCTGATGTTATTCGGATCACATACCGTTAAGTGGTAACGTGTAACAAAATGAACAAAGAAAGAATAAGTATTTTCATAACATTCTTCTCCGTTATTTTATTCATAATAAACAAAAAAGCAATACACGTTAGTTTCCCAATGCATGCACAGAGCCTTTTTATCGATGTACCTGTACGTTACCCATCCGAATGGCGAAAGGGGGTATCCCGCATCGGTGCTACATAGGGGATTTGGACGTATTACATGTGGGCTAGTTTTTCGAGCTAATGATTGACTTGATGTGGCGGGTCCTGTGTTACTAACGGCAAAGTGTGTATCAATGAAAAAAAATATGTGGCAGCAAATTTGAAGGAGACGCTACTGTGTATTATTACAGTTACGGGTTAGAATTAGAACTCATTCTCCATTCAAGTTCTATATGATAACCGTTTATTTTATCAAAAAAAAATTTTTGGGTGGCACAATTGATAATTACATATTAGCTGGCTAATAAACGCATAGTTTACACAATATAAATTATAACACATTATTTAGTTTTAAGGCCCTTTGTGGATGTAAAGAAAAATGTGTCCAATCTAACTTCAGGTTCAGACAGCTTCACGATATCGAGGATTATTTCCATGGAGGGACACGGAGTACCTCCAGTACAACTGTCACAGAAAAAAAATCTGAATGGAAAAGGCAACCGTTGGGACAGCATCTGCGCACTGTGAAAGAGAAAGAAAACATGCTTAGTTATTTCTATTACGATATGCATAAAACAATATTAGCACATTTTTTTGAAGAGCGCCCCCCCAAATTTTCAAAAAAGAGATTTTTTCACGGTTGTGTTGGTAACGGCTAGTAAACTATACATGTATGAATGGTTAAGCGCGAAAATATCTCTGTGTCACAAACGATAGGAATTTTGTAATTAGAATAATAATTATTATTATCGGGGGATACCGATAATAATTCAACGGCTGCTGGAAACGGCCTTCAACGTGAAATAGCCGGGAATAGCGCCATGTACGTGTCTACGTCATCCATTAGGGGTTTTTTGGTCAGGCAAGTCAAGTTAGAGGTTATCTTCTCGAGGTGGCACTTAATTCACATGGAAGGGCATAAACGTAGCATTTCCAGCTCTGCCGTTAAGTACAATCTGGAATCCAATTCGCTTATTTTATGATAAATACGTATTTCTTAGCACTTTTCGTTCCAGGTATAGTTTCCTAGACAATTACACGTACCTTTGCCAACATATCGACTTGGGGGGCGCTCCTTCAAAAACTGTGCCATTATTACTTTAACACATAATCACATAAGTATGACAATGCTATACAGAGATGCAATTTTTTAAGGAAAAATTGTGCGCCGATTTCAGAACAATGTTTTAACTCCAAATTTGCAATTTTTCTTTTTTATCTTATTTTTTCAAATCGAGTGTTGGTTGTTTGACCAAATCACACACTTTCTTAAGGATCCACCACTTCAGGATCGTTTCAGTGAGGTCACTTCCTCTCGTATATTTAAACATTCTATAAAATGGTCGGATAACTACAAAAAAATGACCAAATGTTGTTGCGTAAAACGTAACGGGCAAAGAGAAACCCTGCCTCCCCCCTTAAGGCAATGGCAATAATTTGCGGGATATCACAATTAAAAATGTATAAGCCACGTATGAAGACGTAAATAATATATCTAGTTTAAAATGATTGTCAGGTGAATGCCTTCAATAAGTTAAATAAGTATCTATGAGACATGTTGACCCACTTATTTGGCATTCGTATAAAAAAACAAGAGAATGTTAGTAAAGAGAAAAACTACGTTGGATTAAAGAATAATATATGAGGTAATTCAAAATGATGGCGCTTTTTTTTCAAGATGGGCCCCGCCATACAAAAGTATCATCACATATAGACTGTAATTAAGTAAGCCTTTTAATACGGGATGTCGTTTGAACCAATTTGCATTTGTTTGGAGTTATTCAAAAAGAAGCTACATGCGTGTCATTAATCTACAGGTCCAAATGTGGGAACTTTTCAAAATGGCCGCCAAATTCCAACGTAATATTATGTTCACGTCAAATTGACGCAATGAAGCAGATTTGTCCAGATTAAATCAGTTTGTTCACATATGTGCAACAATACGCCGTGGTGACTGATAAAAAAAAGAAAGGCTATCAATAAGGATTTTTTTTTTAAATGCCACCACAGCCTGGATAATTACACGAAAATGTATCATCAAGGGTGTTTACAAATAATTTAAATATTGATATACTTTATGTCTTTATGGAACTCTTCATAATTATTATGTGATGATGTCGCAGTATTCTTATTCCCAATTTCAATACTATTTTACTTGAAGGTCATCATAATAACTTGTTCAATATAATGGTGACATAAATATACATTTTACATGCCAAACACTTTATACTTTGGTAATTTTTATCTAATAATTTCATGTCGAATATTCAGAATACGTGAAAAGACCCTCGACCAGGGATCGCCCATTTGTTTTTTTTTTTTTTAAGCCTTTAAAGATTTGTGCCGAAGTCGAGTAAGCGTAGTCGGGCCGAGTTTGAAAAGTGCTCTGTTTTCGAGTTACCCTCCCCTCTGTACACAAAAACCCACCACTTTTATTTGAAGGATAATATATGAGATTTAAGAAACTGATGGTTGTGGTTGAAATATTTGTTGTCAGGGATGATTTCTAGGCCGAAAATGCCTTTTGGGCTGCCAAGTTAAGCGAATTATTATTTTATTGTTTGTAAGTAAAAATATTACAATCGTATTTTAAGGTATCCTTTTTGTTATTGATATAGGTTTATGCGTTGGCAAAAGTTTAGGTAATACCAGTTTGGTGACACGTGAATAACAGCATGTTTTTTAAGTAAAAGGGGTGCTTGGGGCTCAAATTCTAGACCTTTTTATATATTGTTAAAACAGAAATCTATATCTCAATGTCAGCGATTGATAGTATTGCATCTGATTAAAATATGTTTTGCTACGAAATTATAATCTTGATTTGTCTTAAGTTTTTATCTCAAAACGTGATTTTGTTTACCCAAAAAACACCCCTGCCACCCAAATTTTTTGACCACAACCCTCCCATTTTTTAAATTATTTAGTACTATCTTTCAAATGAAGTGTTGCGTTTCTGTTGTACCGAGGGGAGGGGTTGTCGACAATTTTGAAGTCAAAACCGCTCCACTAAGGTAACTTTCACTTTTATTTTTCACAACGGTTTATGTTCTATCACAGTTGAAGTTTGGATTTTTGATAGTTTGTTCCTGTTGCTGTTTTTTTTGCTTCCTCATAAATTAATACTACTATTGCAATCTTGATAAAAAAAATGCGTTGTTTTACATTGTTACACTTTCTTTCAAAACAAGAGATCAGGTCTTAGTCTATTTCATTTTAAGTTTGTTTATCGTTTGACCTTCAGCCAATAATGTGTTGGTAGAACTTGGAACCTTTATAAATAAGGTGAACAGCTAAGGGATTCTCCTAGGCCATAGTCTTTTCATGTATTCTTGAATTCTTACATTTTAGAAATGTGCTAAATGTATATTAACTGTAGTATGTTTGCAATTTTAAGATTGGTTTCAATTTTTTCTTCAAGGCAAATGGCCAGGTTTGGTCGGTTTTCAAAACCAGAAAAGTACAATGGACACATACAAATAGTTCCTTCACTCCAAACATGTGAATAGCAGGACAAAGTATAATGAAGTATGAATTTAGACTGTTTTTTTGAACATCGTAGTACGATATTTACTGTCCATTCCAGAATGCACCCAGACTGCCAGTAAATTACGTAAAGAGAAAAAAAAGTAAACCAGACAAATTAATACACTCTGAAAAGTGCGGACCGAATGATTTGCGAGTCGATTACTTAATGGAAAACAGATCCCAGGAAACTGCATCCGTCTTAGAGGCAGCCAATTGGAGTGCAGAGGAGCAACAGTATTAGAATGGAGGTAACATCCTTGTAAAAACCCTTGACAATTCTCCTTCTTGACCCGGGTGACGTTTTTATTGTCCCAGTGTGAAACCAGATAGAGTCCGCCGCGGAGAGCCGCAGTCCGGGCTCCAAATACATGACGGAATAAATCGTGTAAATCTTAATGTTTACGTGAAGAGTCAACCTATTTCATGTCCTATTCCTTTTACTGTTGTAGCTGGACTGTGAGTACGGTGGATTATAATTCTTCTACACCGGGAGGCACAGTCACCTACAACTGTAAAGAATCGGGCATTCGATTCAGTTAACTCTTCCCGCAACATTACTTTCACGCTTCATTCCGTGGTTATGGACGCCGGACTATGCCTCTGGCGGACTATATCTCCCTTACACCGACTAAACGTGTTAACAGATCATCAAGCGGAGTAGTGGATATGCATCGCATGCATGTGTGACGGGTGATGAAATGACAATCACGGTTAGAACAGATCAACCAACGTACATCGGAAGGATAGAGGACAGACAGAAATACCAGAAATGTGATTTTGTTAAGCATTTCGATCAAACGACCTTGGAATTTTTGAGATTGAGGTATCGTCATCAGCAGTCTTGGGAGGTATATTTAAGGCGAAGTTTGGGGCTTAACAATTAATCTTCGAGAATCGCAAGCTCCAAAACATTAGTGCGGTAGGCATGTGACCAGGGACCCGGTCCCAACAACTCGTGCGTATCTCGACATGTATACTAAACTCATGCGTATGTCCCTACATAAACATACCTTTTCATAGCAGTTACACAGTGCTGTGAACAAATTGGTCTACTAAGGCATGACAATAGATGCACCCGTAGATTTAGGAGTTTCACGAACGGACCATGGTCCCACGTTGTTTTCGTTCCCTTATGAATAAAATAATGATAATAAACCAAATTAGAGCTTTTATATAGAGCTCTACGAGACAACACAGCGCTTAACCAACAGTTCAGTTGCGATCGAATTTATTAATCGAATAAAAAATTCTTCCTGCCATGGGCGCCGCCCCCATTAGGACATTATAGTTACAGCTAGCTACCAGACTATACATACAAATGAACTAGGACATCTTTTTTAGAATTATGAAACTATGTTCCCTGACAAAATTTATTTCCCATGTAATATTCTGAATATGCTGTGATGTAATGAGGAACATAATATAGAAACTATTAACCGACCGGAAAATAAAATAATCAATCGACGGAAAGTCATGTTGTGCATTTTGTACTTAAAAAGAAGGGAGATTTTGCGAGAGGAAATGCGGTTGAGTTGTCACTTCAAAGAACGCATTGAAGAAATTATAATTAGCAAACGCTGTGATGTCGCGTGTGGTAGAGATTAGTGGAATGTGTGTACTTGAAGTGGGGAGTAATTTGAGAATAAATATGGTGAGTTGTTAACTTCAGAGTATTAGAAGAGTTACGTTAAAAAGTGTGATGTGGGGTGTTTATTATGACTGGTGGTAATGTTTACATTTTTGAATTAGGGCGGTTGTTACGAGAGGTTAAAATGGCGAGTTACCACAGGTATCATAATATTTTGTTGCTTCTTTTTTTTCCCAACATCCTTTTCAATATATAGGAAATGTATGTTACTTCATCAAAAATACTTCTGTACTGTGAAGGTGACAAATCACACACATACATATTTTAGCCCTCTAAACTACCTCCTTACTTGACAAGTACAAACATCCTTTTTATTTCTCGTATTAACACACCAAACCAGAATTTTTACCAAACAACAAATCTTGCAATACTCTGAATTAACTCGCCACATTTAAAGAGGCCTTCAATTTTGTAGGGTTTTAAAACCAACCCCAATACATCAAAAACATAAGACGCCACATCCCCAAAACTTGCCATAATCTAACTCATGCCATAATGAGTAACTGACCAATTTGACCTCTTTAAGGACTACCCCATTTAAAGTACAAAACATTCCTTTCCCAATTCGCCAATATAATATACAACGATCAACTGTGCCAAACAATTCTCTTTTCCCACCTTCCCTGGATGTGAGAGCTCCCATATTTTAATGATCCAAATATCCTGTCTGCCTGCAATGATGAAGCACAGTGCCGGAAATACGAAAAATTATTCGTATTTTTTTTAGATTCTTAAAACTTTAACAGAAACATTCAACATATAAGGCAGCAACTAATTAAAAAGGAGATTCTTGACATTGTCAAGAAATTCAAGAATTGCAAAAAGCGCTGGCTCTGATATTGTTAGCCCTGATCGTAAAGCGTGTCGATTCCCTTTATCTCCAAACCTCGTACCTACATGTTCAACCTTTCCTTATCAAGTGGTCTTTCCCTCGGCTCTCACGGTTGCGAAGGTCATTCCTGATTCAAGAAAGACGATCCCCATTGTATTATCCAACTACAGCCCTATATCTATTCTTCCATGTTTTCCAAAATCCTTGAACGCCTTATCTATAAAGGCTTGACCATGTCCTCACCCATTCACATTCCTTATGAAACCAATCACGGCTTTCGCAAACAACACTCCATGACCTGCTATTCTGGATATCTATAATAACGTCTCTTCTTCTCTAGCTGGCAATTATCACACTATTGGTATCTTCCTCGATTTATCCAGCCTTCGACACCATCAATCATGATATTCTTCTTGCCAAAACCTTCACCAATACGGTATCCGTGGTGTTCCCTTAGACCTACTCTCCAGCCATTTATCCAACAGACACCAATTCACATCGTTTGGTTCATACTCTTCTAATCTTCTCCCAGTTTCCTGCGGGGTCCACAAGGGTCAATATTGGGTCCCTTCTTTTTCTACTATATGGTAATGACATTCCCTCCTCTTCCAAAACATTCTCTTTGTATATTGCGATGACACCATATCTTTTATCACACAAACAAACCTAGCCACAATCACAAACATAGTTAACAAAGAGTTAATTAATGTATCAAACTGTTTTAAAGCTAAAAACTTGCGCTATTATCCAAAACTAACTATATTGCCTGTACAAAGAAAACACATGACACACCGCCAACAAAAACTCATGATTGACAACACATCCATTCACCCTGTAGATCATACAAAATTTCTTAGGTGTAATCATGATTCAACAATCTTTCATGGAAATATCACATTTCAAAAATTAACAAAATCAAATATCGAAGAACATCGGCATCCTTAGAAATCCGCAACACCCTTCCAAACCCTTCCAAAAAACCATTTATTTTCACTATACAACACATGAATACTGCCGTAATATCTACAGTAACATAGCTTGGGGAAATTTACTGCATAACACTGGTGACAACTATTGTCCATGGATTCTCCAATATTCGAGGGAAATGGACCAACTTCTCCAACTCCAAAAGCGAGCCATACACATCATCAATAACACCGAATACACATCTAACACTAACCCAATGTGTTCACAAGTTAAAAAACACTGAACATTTTGATTTAAACAAACTACAAACAGCAGTTTTCATGTATCGCTACAACTCAAACACCCTTTCCAAAATAATTAAAATATTTCCTCAAAACACAGTGAATACATAGATACAACACATCAGAAATGTATGCAAATGAAAAAAAATACATCACAACTAAACCCTTCATCCAATTAATTAAATACTCAGTTAAACACTGGCCCTAAAATATGGAATGCACTTAGGGACAGCATCATAAGCTCAAAAACCACTAGTGCTTTTTTTTAAACAGAACCTAAAACATGAATTGATTAATTAAATATTCAAATTAGTTATCGTGTTATTAAAACCTTATCTTTCAATTTCTAGTTGTTCATTCGTTAATTCAATACCTTTACATCCTTGCATTCATCATTTCTTGTTGGCTCACTATGATTAATATGTTCTTTTGCCCCTAATTTGTTAAATAATTGTCAAGTCTCCTCGTCTCGTCTTGTCCTGTTTTGTTGTGTCTTATCTTGTCCTGTTTTGTTGTGTCTTGTCTTGTCTAATCTTGTCCCGTCCTGTATAGTAATCAATATTAAATGTACACTCTGTATAGTGAAAGGTGGGGCCATGCTCAAAAGTCCATCAGAACTTATTTGACCTTCCTGCATTTTAGTTAAGGGCTTTACTAAATGTCAGTTAAAAAACCACCATTTATCTATTTATATATTTCGTAATGAATTTTATCATTATGTAAGGTATTAACTGAACGAAGATGCTAATCAAACTTATTTGTGAATTGAATTTGATATGAATACAGCCGCACCATTGGCCAGCATAACACACAAACCAATAGGAGTGATCCGAAAAAGTACAATACAGTAAATCAGGGAACCCACGGATACTCACAGATTAGAAGCAGGATAGGGCAGCCGGAGAAAACATGCGAGAGCGAGCTTGGACTGGAAACCATTGTACCTTGGCCCTGATGGAAAACCTGCGCTAGCCCGCTTCCCAAAGGATGACCGCACGACCTTGCGCGCTCAGAACAGGTAGCTGCTATATAGCAATACTCCTCTGCTATGCCATGTTCATGAAATTTATTAACTGTAGGTCCTAACATTCAGGAATACTAAACATTTTAGGGGAAGGGAAATGAATTGATCCATATTTACACGCTCTATGTGTCTATGGACAACGTTGACAATTTTGCTGATATGGCACAGCTTTATGAAGTGGATTGTGGACGTAATGCTAGGCATGTTTGGTACTACGTTTGGTATCAATGGAAAGGAGAGGACCAAAGCTATCGTATTGTACCAAATCAAGTATTTATTCCTGGTTGTTGCTTGGATGGTGGGGACTTTTGCTCCAAGCTCCCCCCCCCCCCCCAACACTTTGTGGGATCACCCATGAGATACCGATACCCAGTGGATGCCTTGTTTTGGATGAAAAAGGAGCTGAAAATGTCAATTGACAAGTACATTAACCAATTTGGCACCAAAAAAGGTATTTAGCAAGCCTAAAACAACCTACTACTTCACGACCAGGGGCCCGAGTTGCGTAAGTAAATTGACAAACATCATCTTCTGGTGGTAGTGGTTGTGTAAACTACATAGTCCTTTCTCAAATAAACGTACAAACATATTCAAGTTTTAACAATATGACGTCATCTTGGTATACGAGAGCCTTATTTATAACGGTTATTTACGGCGAATTCCAGAATCTACAGGTGGTGTTGCGACCATTTGTCAGCCTTCATGCAGACAAGTGAGTCCAGTTGGCTGGTGTTTAGAAGATGCTTGATGTCATGCTTTGGCCGATTGAAATTGACTGTGATGCACAAAGTATATAAGTACTACGACATGTTGAGTGCTCTAGAAAAGTAGCGGGAAAACAAATATTGTCGTTTTGCTTACAGTATCATAACACCCCCAGACAACCCCCCCCACCGATAAGTATCATTTTGTGCATTCATATACGCAATATGTGTTAGTGTGCATGTTCAAAAAAAATGGTTAACATATCCAAACTAGGCCTGTGATTTTGGTGTTGTCAATATTATATACGATCAAACATAGTAAGTTGTTTGTATATCATATTCTTCAAGAGAAAAGACACAGGCTTCCAGTGTATGTGTTTGTCGGTCAATTGCTTATTTTCATCGACGAGATTAAACCACCAGTTTACTAGCGGAACAGCGAATTGAATTTATTTTTTTTTTTTTTTTTGCTACTTTGATGGTGAGTGAAAACGGGAACGGAGTGAAAATCTGGGAAAGACGTTGTCACACTTAGAACAAGAATGGAAGATTGACGTTGTGTAAATAGGGAGTAAAATGCAGAGTCAACGACGAATACTGTCTAAAGAGATACGAAAACAGATAGACAATGGGAAGGATGATCAGAAGTTCTGGCTTTAAGATTAAGTGAATAACATTCGACCATACTAGTGTTTGTCAGAAGAGAACACATGAGCGTACAGCAACCTGGAGGAGAGGGTTCTATGGTCTGCGTATTCATGAAAAAACGCAAAGACCTACCCACCACTTTGTTTGTATTAATTTGTTCCAATATTCAAATTTTGTGATTTTTGACTTTAACAATTAGTAATGTACAAAGTAGTGCAATATTTTAAACCATTTCTTTTTGATTTGGAGTGTGTATTTGCGGGTGGCATGTTACATCCTTCTGGCATGATTTTAACAGATAACCAATCTTGTAATAAATCAAAGCTCCATTTCATTGACGCAAATAAATATTTGTATTGTTGTATATGAAAGGAAGATTTTTTTAATTTTTTAGGTTTTTTCTTTTTTTAATTTTTTAAAACTTGTGTCGATAAAAAACTATTTGGAAGGCTTCCATAGTCAAGCTTAGCTAAACATGGGGGAATTCTGTGTTTTGTTTTAAAATGTTTTGTACAAGTTGCACCATGCTGTTTTGTGAGCTTTCAAGAAGAATGGCATAGTGGGCGAAAATCAAACTCTGCCCATGACTAAAAGGGCACAATACGTTCGATTGTTGGGGTTTATCGCAATAAATTGATTATATCTTTATGGATTGACAAAAGCAACTGAGTATGGAAACACCATCTGGAAAGCCGGGTCTTTTGTCTGTTTACACCTGTTTGCGCAAGATATCGAATGACTGTTTGAACTGCCATTGTCTAAGTTTTAGTAACAGATTTTTTGTTCTGATTGTACCATTTTTTAAACAGGCTGTATATAGTATTATGTTCGCCTCTAAAATGACCGCAAACGTACAATACAGAAAGAATTAGATCATTCATTACGTTTTTGTTGCACCTGGGAATCATACCTGGGGGTGGGGGGCCTACACACCACCCCCCCCTGCGGGAGGGAGTAGAAATGTAGGAGAAAAAAGGAGACGTGAATAGCTCCTGTGTGTATGGAGCCTGTTGGTTTTGATGCCAAGAGATAGACCATTTTGTCCTTATGAGCTACATAAGTCCCAAGGTTCATGAGGTAGGCCCTTGGAAATAGTCATACACACAGTGGCTTATTCTATATGGACTAGCGCTTATCGTTTTGTTTTTGCAGATGTAAAGGACTGTAGGCTATGAGGCCAAAGAGGAAAAATATGCTCGGATAAAGACCAAGGGTGGCGCACCCCGGGATTAGCCAGTACATTAACACACGGCCTTTTTTGTTTCCACCCACACCCCCCCCTGTACCGCTATTAGATTCCAGTCATGCCGCGCTTTTCTCGTCTAGAGTTGGGAAACGACATTTCTAGACAATTCATGACTTACATGTCAAATGTGTTGTGTGGATTGATAAGCTCACTCCCCCCCCCTTCGGGAATGTATATGACCAAATTTGATTCCTTTTCCCCAGTGATTTGGAACTGCAGGACCCATGTTAGTTCCATTGCAGAGCTGAAATGAATTCAGGGGTATACACCACCATGATTTAGCGTATTATTCACCCACCGTCTGACCAAGCTTTTTTTGTAACACGGTGTACCAGGGGGGGGGTGGACCACCCCCCCTCGGAGAAAACGTTATAAAGCACCCGATGCGTATGGTTTTGATACCAGGGATAGCTATGTCCTCTTTCGTCCCATTGATACCAAAATAAGTACCAACATAACCAGTTATGGCGTCACAAGACGTCATCAGTCCGTGAGTCGGCAAAAATTGCAGCATTTTTCACAGAAAAATAGGCCGAAAATCCAATTTTGCGCTAAAAAACGTAAGAATATCGGATTTTCATGCGGTTTTCAGTCTAATTGGGCAATGGGCTAGTTTTACATAAACCATAGAGTTTTAGAGCCATACTGTGATAATATTTTAAAAAGCACCATAAAATATCCTTGGATGGCAACTACATCTCCTTACCCTTCGACTTTGACGCATTACCCTAACCCGGTGAAGGTGTACCTTCACAGTTTTTTCGCTACAATGACCGGAAAGGATGAGAGAACGATACCTAGAGCTTTTTGCTAAGTTTTTGGCATTTTAGCGACCGGGATGAAGTTCACGGGGGGTGGGGGTGGTAACCACCCCCCCCCCCCCCCATGGAAGACGAGGTTATTTTTAAACTATTTCTCATGATGTGGAACACAAATACCTGTTCATGGCTGTCTCCTTCAAGAACAATAAAGTTAGAGGGGTTACTGTGTGTTCAATTACCTTTGACCTATATTCATCAGTTATGGAAAGGAGAAACCACCGCCCCAGGTAACAAATAATTCCGGGAGTAAAGTTGTTGGAAACAAACATGGAATAGTAGAGAGCCACCCAGCGCCCCCCATCAACAACACACTAGTTAAAGGACCATCACGTGCCGCCTTTGTTATTAAATCTCACCATGATCCATTACCGGTTAAGGAACTGCGACTTAATCACCTCCCAGGCAGGCGAGCTGACTGGCCCTCGCTCTTCGAGGAATACGGGAAGAAGTCAGCCCCGCCGTCAAATAGCATAGTGTATGTTTAATGAGTAAAATTCATGATGGCAATGAGGATTATATGGGCAAAGATAGGAAAAAATTGTCTGAATATTAAGGGAAAAAGTGTCAAAGCATCCATTTATATTTAAAAATATGCTTATTTAAACCGTTGTCTACCTGAGCAATTTTTGATAAAAAACACACCGGAAGGGGGGGGGGGAATTTATTTTTTGAGTGTATTTTTCTTTATTGAAAATCCGATTCCTAAGTTGGTAAAAATGTAGGAAACCAATGATGCGTCACTATGACGTCATAAGTAATAAAGTAGAAAATAACGCATATAGGGAAGAAACATGATTTTGCAATTTATGGTAAAAATAATATTGTAAACTCTAAAATTTCCATCATGTGTAGACATTATGACGTCATGGACTATAATGATTAGGTATTTGGTTTTTGGACTTCATTTTGGACACACAAAGGAAAGAGGAGGACCTGTTACCATATGCCACCTGTGAAATCAAATGTCTGTGATCATGTGCGTACTAGGGGTCGCACCAACTCCCCGAAGTGTTGCGGGGGGGCGAGGTGATTGCTCAACCCAGTGTATGTATTGTATCTACCCTATTTTGCACTGGGCCCGTACCCAATACAACGTTTTTTTTAATTGGTTTTTGTTGTTTCCGCCCTCACATGTTGGTCCCCCCCATCAAAGAGGCCCCCCAGTTACGCTGACCCCCCTAACATTCTACACAAAACATACCTGCTGTGTACCGTATTGGCCGCATTTAGTTTGTTTATTACCTGCATGAAGATATCCCACTCCAGCCCCGCGCCTCTAGCAAAAGGGACCAACGACACTTGCACACGGTGTATGATCATCCCATTTTTGTATGTTTGTTTTCCCCTCCATCAACGATTTTTTACCAACCCGCGGCCGTTGAAACTTGAAAACTATACAACAAAACACCCACTCTTGTAACATGTATCGTCAACCCATTTCACACACTGAGCGCCGTTTTTTTCACAAATGGCCCACACCACCTAAGGAGAATGCAGGTAGTCGCAGCGCACGCAAGTAGTCCACATCAGTTGTGGACACATATAATACACACAATATGGAAGTACAAGATGCACCACCATAAAACACACATAAGCCCCACTTGTGGTTTTGGTTTCGCACCGCTCACGGTTAAGATGACACTGCCCCAAACACAAAATTATTATGGTTTTTCGTCGCCCATCTTCGTTTCACGCGACACCAATGATAAAATATACAGTCAAATTATTGGACTCAGAAACAGCTCAGTTTATTTATTCGTGAGCGAGGCTATAGCCAATCTAAATCGGGTGATAACATGCATATCGAGAGGGACAAAAAAAATGGCTCGACATAGGAATATGGATTTTTATTGCCCCCACCTGTTCTAGCATAAGGAGACATATCTGCCTCGTTATTGCTGGAGCGTCAATGGAACGTTTCCCTAGCTAGCACCACCCCCCCGGGAAGACCTTCATGTTCTATGTACAGTATGTGTGTGTGATATTTGTATTGCTGTGCAAATTTTGGTGCTTTGACGTTACTATGATAAGAGTTAATCATAGGGACACTTAAATCAGTCGGCCATAAACTTGAGACACGTGGTGATCAAATTCAACTTGACTCTACAACGACCAGCTTTTATATTTTTGTCCCGGCTACATCCAATCCGCGCTTTTCTGTCCTTTTTTTTTTTTGGTAAAAATATAATTTAATGTTTTTCAATGTTTCTAGACCAGTTTTTCTGCGGACTCTGATCCGATGGATGCCAGACGAAAAACCTTGAGCATTTTGCCGGAAACTCAAAAATTCAAAATGGCCACCAAAACACTGAAAAAAACTTCATATGTTAATTACTCAGAAGTTGTAATTGTTTTTTGGCCTGTCCAGTCAAATCACAAACCATTGTGACAATAACTGTGATTAATAAACAACCACTGGGGGTGAAGATTATATGGCGCCACATAACAAAGCATTCTGATAGTTATTGACTTTTGACCGTAGAATGGATAATAACCATGAAATATACCAATGCTTTAGCAATCAAACATATTAATTTGAAACAATTAGGAATAGGCTTCAATAATTTGCTAATCAATCAAATCAATAAACCATTAAAAATGGGCTCCAAAATGGCAAAAAATTCATAATACTTAAGGGCAAGAGCTGCCATGTTTGTATATATCACTGAACTGCTCAGAGCAATTTTAAAATCATAACATAAGCAAAAGATTGATATCGCAGAGTGGATTCAAAGATAGGCGGTCAATTGGCTGCAAATGTCAATCAGTAAAGGTCAGTAATTCATTCATTCTGTAGGCTAAAGTATATATTTTAGTGTTTTTAGTTGATTATCACTCCAAAAATCCCCAGTAAGGCTATCTTAAGTGTCATTGATCGTTTATTCATCAAACCCAACATGGATCAAAGGACGCCGCTCAAAACCTACAAAAAACAAAGATACATATCTCTATAGACTATTAGTTATCGGATTTTTCGCCGATAGTAAGATGGCATTTAAAGCCTATGGATAACCCATCTTGGCTGGCATCTTACAGGTATCGATTACTATGATACCGAATGATGTGTACATTTGATCTGATCGACTTACCAGGGATATACACAAACATTGCAGTAATAGGTTAGACACAACTATCAATATTAGCAATCTTAAGCGTATCGCGAAACGCATGTTTGGATCTAATGACGGAATTTATTTTACACATTTTTTTTTTTAAAATATGTCTGAATTTAATAATTTTTGACTGCCAAAACACAAGGATCGAACCAAATACCACCTTTAGTCAGAAATAGATCACGATCAGATACGTTATTGTATTGGCGGCCAATTGAATTCATGATTACGGTGGCTCCAGGAATCCTATGTTAATTGGGCACAATGGATGTTTAAAAGAGACAGGCATGAACAACAACACCACTTTGCTGTGAACAAGAGATGAATGTTTTGTGTTTGGTGGCCATTTTGATTTGTGTGTTTTACAAAAATGGCTCAAGGTTGCTCGTCTGGCATCCCATCGGATTAGGAATCAGCATAAAAAAACTGGTATAGAAACCGTTGAAAAACATTATATATTAATAAAACAAGGTTGATCTGGTATCAATGAACGATGTAGCCTGGACTATTACTTGATATCACGTATTACTAGTATTGGATTTATTTTATAATGGATTTAGTGCACGTGAATCAATAAAGCTCAATAACAAAGTTTAAGTAGCCCATCAGTACTAATTCTATATTTTGAACATTCTGGGCTCCAGGGATAATCTATGTAAATCAATTAGCAGTTGCTCGTGACTGGAAAGACTGATTCTTAGTTTAAATTTGCGTGTGGTACTCACATGCTTACATGTTATTTTAAATGAACAATATCAAAAAAGAAAAATTTTATATTTTTGGTTTGTGAAATAATTTTTAATCAACTGTTTTAGTTCTTTTGTAAAAAATGATGGTGTGGTGTCTGCTCCAAATTAATAAAAACCCGCTCATAAACAAATATATTGCCAAGAATCAAATATTATATTTACAGAAATGTACTAACTTGAAAACGAAAAGGAAGGATTCTCTTAGGACTTAAAATTAATGAATGGAATGTTCAAAGCAGAGAAACAAGCAAACGAATACTGATATTAGTGGTGGAAAACAATTCTTCTGATATTGACAAGCTGAAATGATAATAGTGAAAATGCAAGAGGACTATTTGCACGGCCGTTATCCATACACCGTTTTTTTTTTTTTTGGCCCTAATTGGTGGTTTTTCGCGTTGGTTGGTCCATCCTAAGAGGGTCCATGGGCAAACTGACCCCCCAGACATCTTGGTACAAAACTACGTCTGTGGTACAGACCTTTGCAATGGTTTACTCTATGGAAAGATAAACTACCGGGTACTCGCAGATAAAAGGGACCAACGAAAACTTTGGGGGTACGGTTCTGAGAAACCTCTCTGAGGTCCCCCCCACATCACACGATTTTTTTTAAAAACGAGTCTTTGACAAAGACTATACAAAACCAAAAACCCGAACTATCCACGTAACCCATTTCTATTCAATTTGCGCGTTTTTTTTTTTTAACAAATCGAAAACTCATCACCTACATGAAATTTGCAGGTACCGGGAAGGGTGCTACAAAACTTTTTCAAGGAATAGAAAAAGATGTGCTACATAAACATGATTAAGTTCTGGGTTTGGTTTCGCACCAAGGGTTAGGATGACAGAATTGCCAAACAAAAATATTTCATGTTTTTGTTCATTTCGTTCCTTTTTGAATAAGATGATAAATGATAAATACAGTCAAACTTATGGACTCAGAAAGAAAAAAGCTCGAGGTGTATTTTTTCGTGCGCGAGGCTAAGTCAATCTTAAATTCGGTGTGATAACATCATGCATCATCGATCTGCGACAAAAAAACAATGGCTCTGCATTTCCAGAGAATCGAAGTCATTGTCCTATGATTAACGGACGGATTTACTTCTCTGCGCCGTTATTTGCTGGATCAATGGAACGTTTCATGTAGGTGAATGACTTATCTAGTTTTCTAGTACAGTATGGTCGAATTGTATTGATATGCAAATTATGGGTTGAACGTTTACTATGATAATAGTTTCATCAATAGACACTTAATAGTGTCCATATTCAAATTGATGACACTCTTATCAAATTCAAATTTGACTCAGAATTTTACCAGCTTTTTTAGTCCAGACTACAGACCAGGTGACCTTGTTATAACATATACTATAATGTTTTTCAATGTTTTCTAGACAAGTTTTTTCCTGACTAATCTGAATCGATGGAGCCAGACGAAAAACCTTGAGCATTTTCGAGGGAGGGAGGAAACTCAAAAATCAAAATGGCCACCAAAACACTGGAAAAACCATATGTTAATATCAGAAGTTGTAAATGTTTTGCCGTCCAGTCAAATCCACCCATTGTGACCAATTAAAATGTGATTCAGTAACCACCTAATAAAGATTCAATATGGCCGCAATATAAAACAAAGCATCTGATATTTATTTCTTTTGACCGTAGAATGGTTAGAATGGTAACATGTCTATAGAAGGCGCACAACACATGCTTTAGAAATCAAATAGTTAATTGAAAAAATTATGAATAGCTTTCAATAATTGTAATCAATCAAATCAATAAACCATTTAAAATGGCTCCAAATGGAAAATTCATTACTAACTGAGGACAGGAGCTGCCATGTTTGTACATATCACTATAACTGCTTAAGAGCAATTTAAATACATAACATAATCAAATGATTGATATGCAGATGGGCATCCAAGAGAGGCGTTCAATATAGGCTTAGTGCAAATGTCAATCATTAAAGGTCAGTAATTCATTCATTCATTCGTTCAGCTACAGAGTATATATTTTGTGTTTTTTTTTAAGTTGGCTTACTCGACTTTCCAAAAACCCCAGTAATGCTATCTTAGTGTCATTGATTCTTATTCATCCCATATCCACCTCCCAAGCCAATACCTTACCAGCCCCAACATTGATACCAACGACGCCCCAAACAATCTACCAAAACAAAGATACATATCTCCTAGACTATTAGTGATCGGATTTTCGCCGCATAGTAAGTGCCATTACAAGCCTATTGAATACCCTTTCGATGGCATCTTACATGTATCGATTCCTCTGATTACCTAATGATGTGTACAGTGATCTGATTGACTTACCGGGATATACACAAACCATTGCAGTAATAAGTTAGACAACACAAGCTATCACATATACGTCGCCATCTTAAGAAGTATCGGAAGCAACCATTTTTGGATCCGATAATGAACTAATTTATTTATACATTTTTTTTTAAAATATGTCATGATTTTAATTACTTTCTTGACTGGCCAACACAACAGGATCGATACCAATTACCAACCTTTAGTCAGAATAGATCACATCACATACACTTTATTGTATTTGGCGGGCCATAATTGAATTCATTGATTACGTGGCTATAGAATCATATGTTAATGTCAGAAAAAAAAAACAATGTATGTTTAAACGAGACAGGATGAAAAAACACAACTTTTGAGTGAACAAGAGATGAATGTTTTGTGTTTTGGTGTCCATTTTGAATTTGTTGTGTTTTTACAAAAATGCTCAATGTGGCTCGGCTGGCATCCATCGGATTCAGAATCAGCATAAAAAACTGGGTCCTAAAACCGTTGAAAAACATTATATTCTAATCAAACATAGTTGATATTAGGTTCAATGATACTGTATCCTGGACTATTATTCTTGAAATACGTATTAGTAGTGGATTTAATCTTATAATGGATTTATTGCAGTGAATCAAACGCTCAATAACAAGGTTTAACGCTAGCCAATCAGTACTACTCTATATTTTGAACCATTCTGGCAACCAGGAAGAATTCTGTAAATCAATTTAGCATTTTGCTCGTGAAAGCACGTATTTCTTTAGTTTAATTGCCGGTGGTACTCACCTGCTTACCTTGTGATTTAAATTAAGTTTTGGCCATACATTCTGTCTTTTCCTATTTTTTGTGTTTGTGCAATAATTTTTTAATCAACTGTTGTAATGTCTTTTGTAAAAAATGATGTGTGTGTGTGTCCTGCTCCAAATTAATTAAACCCCGCTCATAACCAAATATATTGCAAGAATTCAAATTTTATTTCCCAAGAAAGGTTACCGACTTGCCACGAAGGATCTCCTTAGACTAAATATTAATGAATGGATCTGTTCGCAAATGCAGAAACAAGCACACGAATACTGATATCAGTGGTCTGGAAAACAATTCTTCTGATATTGACAAGCTGAATGGATAATAGTGAAATGCAAAGAATTGGATATTTGGCAATGACTCAATGATTTTAAACCAAAACACCTTTAAGATACGAAAACATGTTTGAAAAGAATCCAATATGTATGATAGCATTTCTATATTCAGTGTTCGTTTAAGTATCAGAGAAATTGTCAAGATATGCAAATGACCAATAACAATTTTACCTTGTTCAACAACTTTGGCAATTAAATGAATGTCTAAACTTTTGAATCACAATTTACTGTTATCGGCTTAACTGAAACATGTTAAAGGAAAAACCTCCCGATTACTATAACTTACACGGCTAAAATAACCCTTACAGTAGAGTTTATTTCTCCGCTCCAGCTGTTTTTTTCTGGAATAAGAATATTATTTCCTTATAAAATATCAAAGTATCGGCATTTTTCGTCAAAATTTCGTTTTAACGTGTTTGAACCAACTATAAACCAACGACGCCGTCCTAAAAAAAATTGGGTTTCGTCGTTGGCCCCACCCGGGCCTATGTTTTGTCTCTTAACATGATTGCTTTTATCTTCAGAGTGTTGCTCCTTCAGTCTGTGTCACTAGTAAAAATTAAAAAAGACCATTTCGTTTTTTAAGTGTAATCCATGAATAAATCAAACTATTATGGTTTCCGATAAGGTGGTTTTCATTATATAGTAAAACTGACATAGCATGGATGCCTGACCCGCATACATACTTTAGTTATATTGTGTATTGGTTGCGGAGTAACTCACTTTTGAATCTCGTGTACTTGTGTCTCAGTCCCATGAGTGTCGTGTTTAGATCATCATTTGCGGGTTATAAGATATTTTCTAATTGTAATTACGAGCCAGTTTCAGTGAGTCGTTGATTGATACTACGGCGTATTATTAGGAACAAACACGCCTTCAACAACGTTTTGTTTTTTCTGCTAATACATTCACTTACATATGTCTCGCGTTGTAATAACGTTTTTCTTTTGTTTTAAGGGTATTTTTTTGTTTTAACCTTGTTGGCGACCCATTAATAATCATCTTTTGATGGTCAGGTCAGAGGGCCTTTGAGGGCCTGCTAATGGTATCTCCTGGTACCCAGTACGACCCTGTCCCAGCGCCGAGTTGTCGGCGGCTAAACCCTCACCCCCCCATCGGATTTCCGATGAGGAGGGTAGCTGGTTACCCCCCTGGTAGAATGAAAAAGGGAAGATCTACCCTACAGGGGCGTCAGCTTTGGAGAGCTATATGCGGCCATCCCTCACATGCGCCCTTGCATTGTGGGCGTGTTTTGCCCAAAGGCTAGGGCCCACCGCCGAACGGGTGGATTACCGTCAGGAAGGGCATCCGGTCAAATTATCTTTTGCTCCATAAAATCCTACACACTGCAGTATTGCTGAGTGAGGTGTAATCCGGCCACCCTCGTTGTTAACCCGGGACAAACGGATTTAAAACTTTGGTATAACTAAGTAAAAACTATGTTCAAACTAAAAAACAATTTTCAAATTATATCATAATAAACTCAACGCCAGAGAAAATACATGTAGCATGTACATTCATCATTTAACAGCGCATGAGCCACATCCAAAACAAGTTGGCTGGTCCTGAGAGCTGTGTACAGCTTGTTAACAAGACGGGATCCCACCTTTTAATAAGCTTACGATCTTTTGTCTTAATTATCTAAAGAAAACGAAATTACGATTGTTTTTTCTGTTAATACGTGGGAAAAAGAAAATAATCGTAGTTTAAATTGTATTAGATTCAGATACGAACGCGAGAGTTACTACTTTCCACTATCTATGAAAGTTTTTTTTTTTTTTTTGTATTGTGTCATACAATTTTTTACGGTAAGAAAAGTAAAATCAAGTAATATCACGTATCACAACAAGAATAGTCTTTTAAAAAGACAAACCATCACTGAGCGGAGGATGTAAATACTTGGATCAAGGGACACCCCTCTATAGTAGAGAATTATCAAGTATATATGTCAGGCATCACCATACTCATTGCACATTTAAATTATTGAATTAACACCTAAAGACTCCTATTTTTGGCATGTCCCTGTCACCAAAAAGCCTTAAACCCCTATTTTGGTGAAAGAGTAAGTACCAAGTATTTTCAGAGTCAACTACAGTTTTTGAGGATTTCCATAACCACAAATTCCTTGTTACTACTGATTCAGCAATGTGGAACTTGTGGGTAGATTATAAATCAAATATATCCTAAATATTTAACCCCATCTTATCCCACTGAGATAATACAAACTTCAAACTTAAAGGAAACAGGTTTTTAAAAAGCCTCGTGTTAATCGGGCATTGTACAATAACGGGTACTCTCAGACCATGGGTTCAGTCATCCATTAAGTGTCAAGAACGAGAAGTTTCCACGTATGAGTGCAGGCTGTCATCAATCAAAAGTTTTGTTTCAGCTGCTAGGAAATGTAAGTGTGAATTTCCTGTAGGCAGATACCATGTCCTTATTCTTAAAAATAATGGAACCAGAGGAGACTTGTACTGCTACATGAGACAACACCCAACTCTGTGCATGACTGTGATATTTGCCAAATCATTTGTTTGCTGCACATACACTAGGGTAACTTACCTGTTGTGGCTTTTTATCCACTCGATCGTTATACCATCTTCGATGGAAAAATAGCTTCGCGCGCTCACAGAATTCGACTTGCTACCATGACCTTATAACCCGGAATTTTAGTGCAGAAACCCCCGTTTTGGCAATAATCCATGCAAATAACTTTTATCCCTCACATTAGGGGATCCATATCTCACACAGAACGTAGTCAGTCATGATAAATTTTCATCACTTAAATAAGAGTAAAGCGATTTTAGTAAGATATCTCGAGATCTGTTCAGAATTGTTTGAATCTTTAAAGCTCATTTAAGGAACATGTAAAATGTTAATGCGGTAAAGGCCTTTTGTTAGGCGATTTGTTAGAAAGTACGTCCCTCAAAGTTTCTGAAAGGTGACCTTTTACACGTTTGAAACCTCTGAATACCTGTTCAATGGTATAATTTCTCCAAATGGTGATTCTGTATGTTAAGCACTTTGATATTTTGGTAGTCAAATGGAGGTGTATAATTGAAGTTACGCGACTTTTGCGTATGATATTAATAAACTGAATCCTAATTGAAAATCAATATGCTTTCACATACGAGCAAAAAATCAGACAAAAACAAACGAAAAAACAACATTATCATATTGTCAATTGTGATGCATTTGTAATCAGTGGAAGCTGGGAAGATGTTTGCAAAATAGATCACGTAATTCATTCGATTTCACTTGCGAAAAACTTCTGAATGAATGTTCATACTTTCAAATGTCCTAGTTTATATGTCTATCTCTAACGCCTGCCTGTGTTTTCATATAATAAAAGCGAAATACATTCTAACCTATTTCCCCGTCATAAAAAGATCAAAAATTGAAGATGGTAAAGTGCTCTGTTCGCATTTGCTCTGTTTCGCTGCACTCGCTCTCTCTATCTCTTCTCTCCTCTCTCTCTCTCTTTCTCGCTCTCTCATTCTCAACGTAAACAAGTAAACTTCTTACATTTTTTCTTCACAAAAAGGATCGCAAATCACTCCAACCGCCAATCGGTAAAAAACAAGGATAAGGCTGGTACGATCATCGTGATTAATCGTTAATATCTCTGCCCGAGCAATTGAGACTTATTTATAAATCGAAGACCTTGTATAGTTAAATATTCCACAGATTATTGCTGAGTCAGCATCAATGTAATATTTCCGTTGACTCTAAATTAACGCCACAGCGAGGGAATAATCAATATTGTTTATTTGTTAACTATTTATTAATTTTTGTAGAATTTAGAAGTGTCTAGTTTGATCAAATTAATTGAATTTTAGAGCCACGACACGTATTGATAGTTGGTCTCCAAATACTTGACCAATTCATTTAAATTCATTCAAATATTGTGGTGTGAGCATGCGTGTTTTTATTTGACTCAAAAGTATAGTGGTCTTTAAAAATTAATATGTAATATTTAAAAATAACAATTACAAAATGTAACAATTTGATGCAATACAATTTTGTAACCAGCCCAAAATATCAGCTGTTACTTTTTAACACCGTAAAGTACAGTGTGAGTAAAAAAAATGGAAAGTTTTTTTTTTTTTTTTTAACTTTAAAAAATCTGTTTGGACGATTTTGAGCCAAACACAAGATGGAATCGTTTACAAAAAGTAGATGGTCTCAGCAGTGTTTGAGTAAAAAACATTAACATCAAATTATTGTAAAACGCAAGAAGGTGGGAGAATAAATGAAGGATTATAAAAATAATATCCCGGAGATTACAAAGAAATGCTGAGTGAAAAATGTTCAATTTCCAAAGAGAAGTCAACGATAGCTGGGGTAAACCACAGTTTACTTTGGTTCAGCAAAATTTCATGGTTTGAAACCTACAACGGAACTTGGGAGCAAAAGTGAGACCATAGAAGGTTTTGTATTCGACCCTTGAAAAATAGTTGCGATATTGAATTTTAAGGTTATTCCAATTTATTTACAAAAAAACTTCAGCTTTAGTTCTTCTTGACAATTAATGGACGCGAGTATAATGTAGTGTGCAAATCATACCTTACAGATGTAACAAAAATGATCTCTAGCAGTGTCATAGTTCATGACCTGAGACATTGATATGGAGTAAATTTTCAATAATGACTCCTTTAGGACCTTTATGATTGAACAAGGCTAACTTAATAGGTTAAGATATTTTACTTATACTTATGGTTACCCAATAGACCGTTTTATTCAAGGATATGTTTTGGTCGAGAAGAAACGATACAGTATGAAATTGCATTGGAATTGTCTTATACTGTGTTATG
>JAMKCH010011555.1:0-42642 GCA_023653785.1 Ophioderma brevispina
AGACAGTCTGTATTGCAGATCCACATTTCACGACAAACAGTTTTGATGAAAGGTTTAGGCACGGCCATCTTTCTCTTTTGTTGGTTCCTGTGCGGCCTATACTAGATACGAATTTTAGCTTTCATTTGTGACCAGCCTCATCAAGAAGAGCGACATTAGTCATAGTCATATTTATTTCCATAGATAACAAAAACACCAAAAGGAGCAACATAAAACAACTTATATTTAAAAACATTTACAGAGGGGAGGGAGCACAAATGAAAGCAAAAACTTCATGAAAAAGTTGATACCCTGTCACCAGTTGTCCACGGTCTTGGGTATATAATGTGGAAAATTAGTGTATCTTGGGCTTATATATTGCTTGAAATTGAAAGTCAAATAAAAGTGGTACTGTTTGATATTACTTTCATGGTGATAGTATAAGGTACAGACAATATGTGGGTAGTTTTTTGTTCTGCAATTGAAGTTAAAAGCTTGGGTGTGGTGAGAAAACGCCATGTTTGTGCACTGACCCATGTTTCCTGTAAAAGGCTTTAATAGGGTAGGCCTTACTAAAGGCACATGTGCTAGCCATGTGTGTTGGTATTATGCATGCGTGCCAAAAAGATAGTCTAAATTGGTCAATATAAAAGCTTGTAATTTGTGTAGCAGATTTTAAAGCAGTATTGTCGGAAGTAGAGGAGAGGTGGTTGTAAAGAGAAATTGCAGTCATGTATATATGTGAAATAAAAGAGAAGGAATTGTAAAAGAAGTGTCGGATGTTTAATTACAAGGAATCTAATGGACGACAAGGCTCCGCAATGTAATTGTGTGGACGGTTTCTTCAATATACTCTAAGGTCTGGTAAAATGTGGTTCTCCGGCCGTTAGGTAAAAACGGGGAAAAAAGTATCCACATGGTGGCAGCGGTGAAAAAAGGACAGAGTAAGGTAAAAATTGTCATCGAAAGTACCATACTTGGTGGTAGTTCACATCGTCCATTGATCTACAAAATTGAAGTGTTCATCAGTCAAGCAGCAGAATTTGAACGGTTCGTGTTTTCAAATGGCGGAGTTGTAATTGAGGACTTTAAATGTAAGTTTGCGGGATTATGGGTGGTGTTATATCCTGGAAGCAGTGGCGTCATCGACGGACAAACAAAGCTAAGTTCTTTGTGGGGTGTTCAATTGTGGAGCTGGCAATTGGAGGAGATGATCGACCTTGTCTCATAATTATTGTGTAACCAGGTTGTGTATGTCTACAAAGCCTTTGTGGTTGTGGCGGGAAAAGTGGGGTCCATTCAGCGGGAAGCAGATTGCAAGAAATAGTGCAACTTCATGATTGCGCTGAGACCAAGTACAGGCAAAGATAGTGAACTATTGTATGGCGTCTATCATAAGTCACACAGATGCTAAAGTTTTAATTTCAAGTTTGTAAGGTTAGTTTATGAGAAGTGTTATAGGTATTATAGATATATGTCTTATTTCAACTTGCAAATTGGTTTAGATATCAGTTCTATGAAAATAATTTGATGTATTACCGTTTTTATTAGTCAGAGCTTTCTTTCATCATACGTGTCACAATGCCTATTACAAGAAGCAAGGAAACTGACGGAGATAGGGTATCGAGTGAAGAAACACCGGCTGGGATTCCTGAGGGTTTGCCCCAAAGAGCAGGGGTTACAATATTGGAATGGCAAATGACAAAAATCAAAATAGAACTAGAACGTTTAAGAAATGAAGCTAAAGAAAAAGCAACGTGCATTGAAGAATAACGAAAAAGTAAACGTCAAATTCGAACTAGCCGTTTAAGAAATGAGGATAAAGAGAAAAAACGTCAAAGCTGAATTGCGTAAAAAACGTGAAATAGTGAAAAGGCTAAAGAGGACAAATATGAAGTAAGCCATCAAAATTCACAAAGTAAACAGAATATATGCGTGTTCCACGTTTACGAGATGATGAGGACATAGAGTGTATATCTTAGGGCCTTTGAATTGCTGGCTGAGACAATGGGTGCCAGCTAAAAATGGTGATTTGATCCTAGTTTTGTCAGGTAAGGCAAAGGAAGGTTTTGCCAATCTAACCCTAAATGAGCGGCAAGACTATGACATTCTTAAGGCGGGCCATTATGGCAAGTACGAAATAAATGCCAGAAGTCGTACCGAATGAAATTCCGTAACATGGTCACAAGCACACGGACACGATATCTGGAAATGGGTGAATGATTGACATTACAATTGAGGGGTGGGCAAATTGCGGACATTCCGCATGGGATTTCAGGCTCTAAAAGAATTGATAATTAGTGAAAAGGCCATTACTAAACGACCCATGGATTTAGCCATTTATCTAAAGGATAAGCAAGTCAAAACGGCAAAGACTTGGCGCGATGAAGCGACATATACATCATTGAACCGTGGGCGGTAGGGTATTGCAAAGAAGTATAGCCGAGGTGAAGACTGGTGAAAATCGCATAGGCCATGGGGCCCCCACAACCAAATGCGCAAAATTGAAGCCAGTTGTGAAATGCTATACAGTGTGAGTCAAACAAAAAACCATACATTGAATAAAACTAATTAAAATAGTTAAGAGCTTGTTTTTGCTCAAATGTTGCTATGGTTATAAAGAAGGATAAACAGGCTTCAGAAAACATTTATTTAGTGTCATTTGGACTTTGGAGGAAACATACGATATTTTGCTGAGAGACTTAGAAATCCGTTTGGCCGATTTTTAGCCAAATCAAAAGAGGCATCACTTATAGAGAGTAACCGGTCTTCAGCAGTGATGAGTACAAAACATTTAACACCAAATTCTTGTTAAACCATAGAAGGTGGGAGAGTGCTTGAGGATTAAAAAACAATATCCCAGAGATTACAGAAGAAATGCTAAGTCACTTAATTAAATTATAGATGTTCAATTTCCCAAAAAAGAAATCTCAAGATAGCTGTGTAAGCAATCACAGTTTACTTTGGTTCAGCAAGAGGTCATCGTTTTGACCGACAACGAAATTTGGGAGCAAAAGTGAAACCATAGAAAGTTTTGTTTTTTAATTGTTAACAATAAATGACTTTTTTGAATTTAAGTTTTAATTCCGATTTGTTTACAGAAAACTTAAGCTTTAGGTCTCTTGCAATTGATGGACGCTGAGAGTATTATGTATTAGTGCAAAACAATTACCTTAAAGATGTAAAACACAAATCTCTGAGCAGTTATTATGTTCATGAACTGAGACATTGGAATGGCAGTGATTTCAATAACTGATCTTTATGATTGAACAATGGTAATCTTAATTTTGGGAAGACGCTTTTACTTATAATATGTTACACAATAGGACCCTTTTATTCAAATTGATGTTTTGTCGAGAAGAAATCGATACCACCTGAAATTGCATGTGTGAATTGTAGTGCTATAAGTGTTATGGGTATAAGCGGTGTCAGTCTCCCGCATAGTATTGGCCTAAAATCGCCAAACAGAATTATTAGGTCTCTCCGCAAAATTGACAGAGTTTCTGAAACCCAAAGTCCGAAGACACCAAATATAAAAATTTCTGTGGCTGTTTATTTCTGTAAACAACAAAGCAAACAATGGAAGCAAAAATAACTCTCACCATTGAGAAAAACTCTTTCCTGCTGTAGGGTTTTTATTTGAATCACACTGTAGTTGTGATCAGGCAGGACACATATCCAAAGTTTGTCGCGAGTGGTTAGCGTACCCGTGCCGCATGCGCAAATTGAAACCTGCTTCATCAGCGTAGTGCATACTAAAGACAAGTTCAACGTACACCGGCACCAAAGTTAGATCACGAGGCTTAAAAAGACATGTTTCCAGTGTGGCACACCAGGTCCTATAACCGAGCCTAAGTGTCCCCCAAAAGCGTGGCTCGATCGAGCAATTCTGGTCCAAAAGCCAAGCCTGTTTTTTTTTTTTTATATATAAATGCAAGAATATGCATAACCTGATGTTGCGCGTGCGCGCATGAACAAGTGTCTCGTAGCGGGAAAAACATTGAAGGCAAAAATGTAAAAATAAGGCGCGATTCTGCATGCGAGCATTCTGTGGTGCGTGAAATTTAGTCCTGTGCGTGTTATCTAACGAGGGCGTACTGTGAACTTAAAGGTATGGTGGTACTGTAATATCTTCCATGCCAAACTAGACTTAAAATTCTCCGAGACCTGGACGTGCAAATGGCTGTTGTGGAAGACCTTTGACTATGATGTGTGTTAGGTCCTGATATAGATGACACATGTTCTGACGTGGTCAGTAAACAGGTATTTATGTGATGACTCGAGCTCAGCGCAGAAAGAACGTGAAGAATTCACACAAGGGAAAATGAGTTGTGTGAATGATCAAATCTTGATCAATTGGTGATTCCCACAAGCTGAAAGTGTACGTGCTAGTGTAAATAAAACACCCGAAGTTAGGTACACTTCCGGTACTTGGACACCCAAGTCAGTGACGACACTGCCATTTGTGTTCCTCGTCAAAAAAGCTGGGAAAAAACAACGATCTGAGCCAACATTAGTGTGTGTGAGAGGGCGTATTGTGAGTAGTGATGATATTGACAAAAACAAAGGTGTGTTCATGAAGTGATGGAGTGATACTACGCTCATGGGTTAAGAAGGATTGAATATGAGAGTTCCTCTGAGCGGCAAACCGTTGAACAATAGTTGTTCCCCCAAAAAAAGGAATAATCGATCTCATATCATGAAGGTAACGTAGACAAGGCAGGCCATTTAGGTGTAGAGAAAACTAAGGCTCGCATTGTACAACAGTGTTTAGTTGGCCAAATATTTCCAAGATATTCGTAGATATGTAGATCATGACGAGATATGCCAAATGATGGATAAAGGTAAACAACCACGGAAGTATCCATTATTGCCAATGCCTGTGGTCTGACGGCCCTTCAGAGAATAGGTGATCGATATTGTTGGACCTCTTCCACGTTCCCGAAAACGGAACTTACATGCTGATGATGTGACATGCAATAGGTATCCCGAGCATCGCCACTTTTACTATTAGGACTGCTACTGTTATCAATGCTCTTTTCCAAGTGTTGCGAGACTCGGCCTACCAAAAGAAATGGCACATTCAGGGCACAAATTTCATGGTCTACAGTCATGCGCGGTATTTGTGCGAGTTAGGCATTGACGCAAATTGCTACTTCTCGCGCACCAGCAAACAAATGGCTGACGGACACGTTTCCATGGACAGTTGAAAAAATATGCTCAGCGTCATTAACGATGAACAAATGAAGGCTGGGTTGACTATATTCCCTTCTTTTGTTTGTCCAGGAGGTGCTGTTCAAGACGGGTTATTCACCCGTTGAATTAGTGTACGGACGAAAATGCGAGGTTCCGCGTAGCGTGCTCAAAAACAAGGCTGGATAGATACGGATGAAGGCCCAAGGATGTCTTTACATTTGTTAAATGCGTTGACGCATGCAAATTTTTGGGCAGATGCAAAACAAAAACACTGAGAAAATCAGGCACAATGAACAGCATTATGATCGAAAGGCGCAGGTGCGAGAATTTCTGCCCGATGATCAAGTACTTGTATTTTCCTGATAGTGCCGCTAAAAAGTTAGACAGTAAATGGCGTGGCCAATATGCAATAAGCGCCGTATGGATGGGTTAGCTATGGAGATTGAAATGCCAGATAGGTGCAAGAAGTTGCGTTGTCGTGCAGTCCTCAACTTTAAAACGTGGTACCAATAGAAATGAGAGTGACAGACTGACCCAAGGTGTGTACATTACAGGTGAGTTAATGAAATAGGTCAATCAAATGATATATGTGAAGATGTAACTGACAACGTCAATTGCAAATATCATCTGTGATGAGTAGGCCCTAATTGTGAAACTAACATGGTGTCAAGTAGATATTGTCAGAATTTACTGATCTCAAAGAAGTGAAATTGTAGGTGTGTTGCTGGTATGAGGGTTATTTTCTTGATGTTCTGGTCAGTACACATTTGGTTGAACATCATATTCATCTTATCGATCACAGACCTGTACGCCAGGGTGCTTACAGAATGCCCCAGTCATGCGGAGCCGGTCAAAGAAGGAACTTGATCGTATTGTTATAACTAGGGCATTATGAACGTACCACAAGGGAATATGCATCGCCTATTGTGGTGGTGCCCAAACTGATGGATCGGTTCGAGTTTGTTCGATATGAGAGAATTGCCAAGAAATCCAAATTTGATCCATACAAAATGCCTAGAATAGATGAATCTTGACAAAGTGTGCGCGAAGTAGATTACCACTCTGATTCGACCAAAGGTGTCTACCAAATTCCACTTAACGAACGTTCTCGTGATTGCGGTAGATTTTACCCAAACTTTGTCACGCTTTTGTCAATTAAGGTACAATGTACTACCATTGGTTTGCAAAAACAGTAGTAGCACATTTCAACGACTTATGTATTATGGGTTGCGTGATTGTCATGATGGCGTGGCATATATGATGAAATTGCATCTATAGTTAATTTGGAAGGATCAGGTAATATATTTGCAATGGTATTTTTCGTTACTTTTGGAAGAAGGATTACTGTAAAAGCGGCGAAGTTGCAAAAGTGGCCAAACAGCAAGTCGAATACTTGGGTCAGTGATTGGAAATGGCAATCTTACGCAGAGCTGACAAAATGCGGCCTGTTAGTAATTTTCCTCGTCCTATCACTAAGAAAAATGTGAGAGCATGTAGGCCTACGGGCTATTATAGGAAATCATAGGGGGGGGTGAAACTCGCAGCCATTGCAAAACGCTCATGATCTGACCAGAAAAAGTTCCTAACAATGTGGTATGGAATCCCTAATGTGAGGATGCATTTCAGGTGCTCAAAGCGTGTTTGACCAACACACTATTCTGGGCCAACACATGATTTGATAGGCAATTATTGTAAGACAGACGCCTCAAATGTTGGCATTGGCGCTGTGCTGATTCAAATTGACAGTGAAGGAACAGAACATCCGATTGTATTCTTAAGCAGGAAATATAGGCAGCCGAAGAACGATACAGTGTCCCTGAAAAGGAAATGTTGGCAATTGTTTTGGCAGTTCAGAAATTAGCAATACTACTTGATAGGCTATCATTTCAGAATCATGACAGATAATCAGGCACTGAATTCGCTAAGCTAGTACCAAGGTAATAATCGTTTGATGAGATGTTTGATTACTTCAGAAGTTCACATTGAGTTAAGTACGTAAAAGGGTTAGCAAATGGTAATGCAGAGGGGCTCATAGAGCAACTAGTTAGAGTGTTCAAAAATTGCTTGTTTATTGACATTAGCAGGAATGTGTTAACTAATATATTGTATTTTATCCACAAAACTTATACTGATATTACTGATGTACGTCTAAAGTTGTTAGGGAAAACAATAAAATTGCATGCCATCTGTGAGACTATGTACATAATGTGGGTGTGACAAATTATTTTTATATTTCTCCAAGTCCTGGAGGGGTAATGGATGTTCAATGGTAATTTGCCGGTCATGCACAAACCCTAACGCCCTAAGATGAATTCTGGGAAGATTGATTTATTTGAACGTTCTGGTGAAACATTTCTACCTGTAATTGGACAAAGTCATTCTTCAAATCTCGGACATGATCTCCAGTTGACCATTTACAGCGGAAGTCTAAAGTGCACTCCGTCGACATAAAAATGAAATCTGAGAGGTGATCTTCAATTTCCGTATAAGTAGTGGACTTTGAATGTTATTATACAATAGGAAGGACTCGTCATTTTGCACTAACATGACCAGATTCTGAGTATTTATTTAATAGGGTAGTGATATGTTATAGAGGCCTTAAACGGCTATTTCAGTTGATAGAAGACTGACACAGTCTTTCACCGGGGCGGAATGTCATGTTGTCAGGGGTAATAATGTGGAAAATAGGTATCTTTGGCCTATAAATATTGTATGATACTTTGAATTAATATAAAATGTACGTTTTGATATTAGTCAGCGTTGCATAGTATAAATGTACATACAATATGTTGGTAGTGCATGAAGTAAAAGCTTGGGTGTGGCTGAGAAAACGCCATTGTTGTCCAATGACCCATGCTCCGTGAAAGGCCTTTACTAGGGTAGGCGCTTACTAAAGGCCACATGTGTAGCATGGTGTGGGTATTATGCATGCAGTGCAAAAGCTAGTCTCTGATTGGCTCAATATAAAAGATGGATTTGTGACAGATTATAAGTCCTTCTTTGTCTGGAAGTCGAGGAGAGTGGTTGTCAAGAGAAATTGCAGTCATGTACATATGTGAAATAAAATGAGGAAGGAATTGTAAAAGTGTGCGGATGTTTAATTACAAGGACTTAATGCGACGACAAGGCTCCGCACATTTAATTGTGTGTACGGTTTCTTCAATATACCTACAAAAAGTGCGTGTAAAATGTGTTCTCCGGCCGCTAGGTAAAAGGAAAAAAACATAACATCCCCTCTAAATTAAGTTATACAAGAACTAAATAAGAAATATTTCAAAATAACATTCAAATTTAACATTAATTGCTTTTCAAATTACACTCACTCTCCCACGCATCACACAACACAACCAGGCAAAAATAGAAGCAAACAAGGAAGCATACGCATGAAATCACCGAACATATATGCAGTAATTAGCTTAAAACACACAGTTACAATGTATTGGAATTATCACACAATTTGCAATAACTGTCCAATATCGATGTACCCCAAAAATAACATAATATTGAGATTAAGGGCGGTCTGAAATTGGCCTATGGGATTAAGCTTTTGCTGTTTGATTTGGCGGTCATTCCACGCTTCGGACAGTGATGGAAGATGGTTTTCATTTTGCTGAGTATCTGTAATCTTTGGCTTCGGGTATTATATTGTGATTCCCGATGAATGGTGAAGATATTATCAAAAGGACTGGGGTAAACATCTTATTATGTATTGAAACATAAAAGTAGCTATTCTTTTTATACATAAAAATTAAAAAAGCCCAAAAATAAAAAAAATAAAGGTTTTGTTGGACTCAAATATTCACTATTTGAAATCATCCTCATTGCACGTGTTGGAGACGGAAAAATTTTATCATATGTTGCTTACTAGATTCCCACAATAAACCATAATTTAGATAAGGCAGCGAAATGAACAATATAATGTAAACATGCATTTGTGGGTAAAAATGACTTCGCTTGTTAGAACCCAATGTTTCTTCTAGCGCATACTTTACTCACATTATAAACATGTTTATTCCACACAGGTTTTCATCCAATTATGATCCCTCAGGAATTTGCTTTCAGGACTCGATTGGTAACTTACAAACATCGAAATAAATAGCATAGTTATGTCATTTATTAATTTTTGTAGTCTGTGCACGTGTTCCAAAATACATCTAATTGTTTCTGGCATTCAAGACAAACTATTTGCTTCTAAACCAGATGACCCTAATTTCGGTATTAACAGTATTACAGCAGTCCGCGACATATTTCGTGAGAATAAAAACACAGTGTGTCATCTGCAAACAGGAATTGTGTTTAATAAATTAGATGTAAAACAAATATTCCTTCATATATAAGTATACAGAGCAGTGTCCCAGTATAGAATCCTGTGGGGACGCCACAAAAGCACATTTTAAGTTGGCAATTTCGTTGAGTTGTACAAAACATTGTACTGTTTTCTATTTTAAGATAATCTTAACCATTCATAGATATCTCTAAAACCATAATGATACACTTTATGCAATAATATACTGTGACGCTAGTATCAAAGCCTTTGATAGATCCATGAAGATACCTGAGTATCATGCCCCCATCAATAGCTCTTACCAAGGTCGTGACAAAACTAGCACAGCCATGTATGTGAGTGATTGGTTCTATACACCATACTGTTTTTTTCGTAGGAGTATATTATTTTTACACAAAAATTGTTGGCTATTAGAAAACAGGACGTTCAGAAGCTTGACAAACATGGTAATAAGACAATTGCTATTTTGAATTATCAGGTACGATGACGGTAGAAAGTGACATATTAAAAAATCAGCATAAAGGATAAGCCTTTCTGTAGCAATGGTTAAGTTCATCATCTTTAGACGTCATCGACCAGACTTTTCCGATTGCCGAGCTTCTGGATTAGATTCACAATCTCATCTTCGTGGGGGGTCGAAAAAACAGTTTTTGCTATTACTCTTTTGTAGATAAGAAGGTAAAGTCCTTGCCTGAATGATTTATAGTAGATGCTAAGGATGGGCCTACATTTGCAAAATATTTGTTAAATTCTGTTGCAATTCTTGTCGGACAGGTATAATTAGAATTTCCTGAAATAAATTTCTCGGAGCAAGTGGTCGTCTTTGTTCGAATAATAGAATCTAGCAACTTTCCATGTGTTTCTCATATTATTTTTTTCAACGTTCAAGTATGTTATAGAAATAATTTTATGTTTGCCCAACTAAACTAGACTTTCATTTGTTTCTTCTGTATTTCCTTGTATGTTTCAAATATTAACTGTCTGTTTGGCTTTTTAAAATAGATAACTTTATATAATTAATTTTTTCTATTTATACTTTTCCAACAAACATATGATGATCAAGGAGACTTTGGTTTATTTGTTTCGGAACGAACACGGTTTTTTTATCTTTGGGATGCATTTGTCATAAAGTTCATTAAACTTATCAATAAAACTTGTCGTATACACCTCCTGAATGACATACAATATCCCAGTCAACGCTACCCAATTCCTTTTTAAAATACTCAATATTCTTATCTGTAAATTTTCGAACTTCGATTTCACCTCTTTCCATATTTCGGCGGTACACATTGAGATTGGTCGTAATAAATATGGGCAAATGATCACTTATATCAGTAATTATAACACCTGAAGTTTGTAGCACGTAGCCCCTATATTAAAATCTAGTGGTTTTTTTACCAATTTTCTTGCCCACATATTAAACAATTTTTTATCCAATTACATTTTAAAAATCTTTTTATGATACTTGTATATAAGGTTTTGTATTGTATATTTTAGTGTGTTTTAGTATTGTATGTTTTCCTTGCCTGAGTTCGCACTATGAGCTAGTAAAATCTCAATTCCCTTGGCACAGTTCAGTAGCTTTCATTTACCAATGTATTTAGAAAATGCACCCCTGGTTTTTTAGGTATGATATAATGATCACCAGATCACACAATCGTCAGTTCATGTCAATGTATGTACAAGTACAACCCACTGAACTGTGTCCTTGGTAGATGAGGTTAGTGTAACTCATAGTGTCGGGCCACCGAACTCGTGTCCTGGGTTTTATGTTCCTACTTGTTTTATCTGAATAAAGTTTGATGAATATAATTCATTTTGTTAATGTTGTACATTCCAACCGGTGCATTATCGTCAGGTATCTGTAGCACTCACTTGGTTAGTGCTTTGGTTGTTGACAAAAAAGTGTCCCACTTTTGATTAAGACTGCTACGTCGTATCTTTCAAAGAATTACAGGACAATTTCCTGAGTCCTGTGGTGTTTCATACATGACTCCAGCTTGGCTACAAGCTTCATCCAAATGCCGATTCTTGGCAAGTCTGTCTCGAACCCTCGTTTACATAGCACAGATTGTTGGCATTGCGTTTTTACATCATACATATTTTCTTTTCCATATCATGGATCTCATCACGAGCATCTCTCTCTCTCAGCAACTTAATAAATAAACCCTTGTTCGAAGATCACGATGATGTTTTGCTCATTGCCTCACTTGATCGATTTTTGCCATGTCATGTGGTTCAATTGTGACTTACGCTTCACTGCTTCCCCTACCTTCCATCTTAAAGCTTCACCATCATAGCGGTAAACATCTCATTTGCATCTTAAAAAGGAAGAGTCGTTCACTATATCGAAGTGATGAGCTGTGATATGCAACTTCAGGAAATTTTTATCGCGTCCAAACACAGTGGTTCTCAAGTATGATCTAACCAGAGACGTCTGGCTGTTTCACTGAATTCTGCAAGGTCCTTGTCTGTGCATTGCTGTTCCAACAGTGGGCCAAGATATGTTCCATTGTCCGTGGTGCTGTTCCACAACCACAGGTAGTGTCCTGATCTGCTTCGGTAGCCTCACTTCTGCAAGTCTGCAAGGAAACCTTAGATTGACTGATTCCGGTTCTCAATCTGTTGAGACACCGTCACTCAGCCCACAAGGAGCCAGCGCCAAGGATGCTCACCAGGTTACGTTTAATACCAATGGATGTTACTTGGTTTGTGGCAAGCCTTCTTTCCACAAGCCGTCGCAAGGGGTTGCAATTTGCTTAAGAAACTCTTTCTGGATTCAAGGCGGCTAGCAGTAGGTCTCTGTCTGCCTAGACTCAGGGTGCCCCACATGAGACACCCGGCAGCCGTGCTCCAGCATGCCCGCTACACCACGACGGATGTCTGGTGGAGAAATCCCTGCTAGGATGTATCAGCTCTATCTTCATTGGAGTTGGGTGAAGACATGTGATAAGCCAGCAGCAGGCATTTAGGCCTAATGCTGGATCAAGCCTGCCGGCATGGGCCGATCCCTCCCGCACAGGACAGGCACACTCCGCACACGAGCAGCACAGAGCGAGTGCCGTCAACCCTATGTTATGCGGGCGAGCACTCATTCCCGTGTCAGTGAGTTTGTTCAAAATGTTATTGCTGAACATACTTCACCCCTCGCCTTCCCAATGTGGGTCCCATAAGAGAGAGTGCCGTCCAAGGTAGTCCCCGGTTGACATGATTACCACAGCGCTCGCGCCAGGGGTGTTCCAGACCAGGTTACTATAAGCTGACATCTGGCCCCACGGCTGCCCAGATGGAAAGCGCATACCTGTGTCCCAGATGGACTCGCATGTAGGTGGGTATCTTCACAATAAGCATCGAGTCTGCAACCTGTGATCCACCTATACAATCTTTGCAATTTTTTGAGTATCAAGCTTGAAGCTTTAGCTAATCCCTGAAACCTCCCTCTTCCCCACCAATCAATGTTGTGTATTAGGAGCACTGCAACACAATTTCAGGTTTCAACTTTGTTCCGGGGGAGAGGGGTACGATTTTAACGTACGGTAAGAAACGTGTGCCAACATTTTGTCCAAGATTGTAGGCTGTTGATTTGAAACTTTGATCTTTTTTTGTTGGAACATGTTTATTGAACAACTTTATGTTGTGAGAAACTAAACGTGTCCGTCCAGGAACGTCTGTGAAAATTTGCTGGTGTTTGCTACGTAGGGCCTCTAGTTCCTTTTTCTGATTGTCAAGGTTTCGGGGATTGTGATGTCATGCCAATTTTGTAATTTTCTATTGGTGGTAAATTAGGTATCCTGCTATTCATGTTGCGGGGATGAGCTCAGATTCACTATCCAGATTTTCATACTCAGTGTCATTTAGTTCAGTGTCAGTGTATTGTCATAGTGTGAACTGAGTTGGTCGAGTTCACCTTTGAGACAAATGGGACATTTGGATATGTTGGTCATTATCATACAATTGTATGTTGGTCGACCTTGTTGACTTTTTTCCATTGGTGTATGGACCCTACATTTATTGTCCCAATTTTGCTGTAGATTCAGAGAGAAAAACGAGCACTTTGTACGCTGCTTCAAAATGTCTGTTGACAGCATTTTTGTCATAGTTATAGTATATTCAACCCATCGTGTCACCTCTAGTACTTTTCCGAAGGTATGGGCATTGAATGAGGGGCATTTTCAGTGTGTGGAAATTAAATTCCACGCTAAATCTATTGAAACATGGAATCCGATACCAGAAAAAAACCAATTCGATGAAAGCATTCAAGTCAACGTAAGCGCATTTTGAGCTACAAAACATTTTAACTAATCGTATTTCCTTCATTGGTATTCAATGTAACAGGTGAATTAATGTTACTGACTTTTGAGCACCCGTGTTTTGGATAAAAAGGCACACAAAAATTGCACCCTCCATGTGAAAATGAAGTCAACATGAAAGGCCAGATTATCTCAGCTTAGTTCGAAACAGGTGAATCACGCCACATGTTTTCTTTTTCTGCCTCCTCTCCCAACTAATCGACGCTGTCCAAAACTTTTCCTCTGGTGACACGATGGGTTGAATCTACTATAGCTTTCATTGCTTTCTGGCTAATTGCCAGATACTGTTTGCTTGCTCGTGTCTCAAAATTAATGCGCTTTGTGTATATTGGGCCATTTTTTCTTTTGCAATGACATTTTTTATGGGTGGACAGCTTTGGTTCTGCTGTGTCTTCCTTATATCATCTAGATATGCTTTAGACATTTTGTGTTGCATTTAATAATAGTCCTATCTATGCTCTCTTTAGATATCTCTGTGTTGTATCAGTTTAGGCCTATCTGTATAAACTGTTCCGTGTTGTCTTTGGGCCTGTGTGCATTGTCTTTAGATATCTCGTTGTTGTCGGTGCTGTCTTCTAACCACTCAGTGTTGTTGTTAGACCTATCTGTGCTGTTTTCAGACACATCTGTGTTGTCTAAAGTCCTATTTGTACTGTCTTTAGATAGTTCGGGTATATTTATCGGCCCTGTGTGCATTGTTGTAATATCTTCTGTTGTCAGTACGTCTTTAAACTTTATAGTGTCTTTAACACTTTCTGTTTGTCTTTAGAATTTCTTTGTGTTTTATGGTCTCTCTTAGATTATCATCATCTTGTCTGTAGTGAGGGGTAACAGTACGTACATAATATCAAACATAACGTGTATGCAAGTGATGTTGTAAAACATGATTTGGTTTTGTAATCATTTGAAGACATTATGAAAGACATAGTCAGAGTAGGTTGAGCGTCCGTTCTCCTTTCTTCCAACGAGTTTGCCCAAAGAATCAAAACATGGGTCTGAAAAACGCTACACCGATGCAAAAGGTACAGACGCCCATAAAATCAACGGGGCCTGTAGTTCCCCGTAGAATCATGAAGAAAACCTGGTGGTTTTAAATCATGAGACGAAAAGCAGTGGTTAGATTATGCTGATCTGATTGTGTTGTGTTTTGTAGTTGGATTACCATTACATGGTAATGCTGGAGAAGTATTCGGAATATCGCACGATCCTTTCATAGCGAAGTGGCCTAACTCAAAATAGGTTCCCTCGCTTTAACGGTGCAACGAGATATTTGAGACATCCATGTAAGGTGTCAATATAGTGATTTAATAGAGTAGACACTCAAATGATTTATTACCTTGTAGTTTGGTACAGTATTGCCTTAAAAGTGAAAAACAAAGGTGATTTTATTCTTATATTCAATAGAAAAACATAGCTGAAGTTAGTATTGCTCTATACAAAAATAGAAATTCACATTTTTTGTAAACAAGAAAAAAGTTCTCAGCCCTAACCTTACAAAAGGTTGAGGTTTTGATATAAGGTCTACCACCAGTGCCAATTGGAATTTCACATTTTTTCGGGACACCTGTATTTGAAAATCTCTGTTGCACTTTAAACGGGTAACCCTTCTTATTAAAATGTCTGACGACAACTTTTAAAAAGCAAAATAAAGGGTTGTCGTAGTGACTTTTACTTTGCAGGGATATCATTTTTAAGCGAAGTTAGACCATTTGCGATGTGAAAGGGACCGCGTTCCTCTCAGTAAGTTATGTGGACGGCTCCAAAGATTTAAGTTTGGTTGATATTATTATTATTGCCGGAATGGATTTGGATCTAATAAAGAATGCTACAAAAATACGGAACATAAGAATATTAAGCTACTATTTCCCCAATGTCATTTATTCAGGTATCTCGTTATTACTGGGGACCCAAAAGACATACAATCGAATGTTGTACATGTATTCGTGATCAAATCGACCCACGTGAATTTGAAAATATAATTCCAGGAACGTTTCGCCCAAAGGAAGAGGAACAGTAGGGACAAATGTTGGCCATTCGTTCATGTGGAGTTGAAGGAATCCAGGCCCGTTATCTTCCTGCAGTACTAACCTTAGTCTTTGTCAAAGACGCCTCGCATTTTTATCACCAACCGCGAGCGCGCCGCGGGGGTGTGCCCGCCGGAGGCGTGAGGCCGAGCGGAGCGAGGCGTCTTGCGCAAATAGGGATACTTCTGTGCAAGGCATAATGTGTCAATCAAAGTATGGCGTCATCGTAAGCACCGCCCAATTTCATCGATGGCAACGTTCGTTTTCAGATACCTGCCAATATCGATGACGTTGCCCATCAAAATTACCATATCGATTTTTTGCACGGCCTAATTAGCATACGATTCAAAGCAAACACTCGACGAAGTTCTTGACAGCGGCGAGTGCGATGTGAGTCCGTACGGTATGTGAGATGGCAGATGGGACTCGTTGTAGCCCAGCTCTACAGAAATAAGTCCCCAGTAAAAGTTATTCCCACCTTCCCAGCACAAAACACACTGAATATGAGACTAGATTAGGGCATACGTCAGTCAATTTATCAAATATTTTACTGCAGAGTGACAGTCAAAATGCCACTCACAGACAAGACAAGTGATTGTGAATAAATTAAAATGATGAATCCTGACCCACGTGTCATCATGCCACGCAAATGTGGCGCCCAGTGTGGCGAACATCCCCAAAAATTCAAGCCAGAAAATGAAGCTAGTTCACAAATTCAAGCCGAGAATTTAGGGGACACGCACCTCCTAGTCTAGACAAGAACTTACCGCGGCAACTTACCAGACAAATGAAAGCACCCTCCAACATTACTGACACAATTAAGTTCTAAACTTCTCGGCCGAACCATTGGCTGAACGAGCAATGAAACTACTTGTACCAATACAACATCGTTCACTACAATGCTGAAATTAACCATTTATAGAAACGTATCACATCCAGTACACGTAGCCGTTAGCTTCAAATACGCTCATCTCATATACTCCGCACCGCACGCGATCAGGCACGGACTGCAGCTAGCTCGAATAATCCTACACGTCACCGTAATCCTACACAGTGACAAAACGAATGCATTGTAATTCCACATTGATTTTCACCGGGGACGTTTCACAGCAGCAAGAGTACTAGTGTTCGCCATTTTACATCACAGCTTGCGGTATCAGGGATCCTCGTTGTCATGGCGTGCTATGCGCTTTGTCTCAAAATGAATGGTTATTGAACAGTTCCAATAAACTCGTATTTGGAAATATTTAGCGAACGAGACAGCATCACTGCCAATCAACGATGTCGCTAAGGTTCTGAGAAAATATCCCGAAAAATCAATGAGTAACAAAGAAAAGGAAATATTTGCGAAAAAGGCTTTGGATTACGACTCAGCTTTGAGCGGTCCAGAGAGGGGCCGGATCACAAATTGAATAAAATACTCAAAGCCTTGATAAACGGATTACTAACCTTTGTTGACTTACGCAAAGTTTTTAAAGTTTTGATTTGTGGATAGCATTTACACAGGGGGAGATGGCAAAATCTTTGAGGCCTATGGAATTCCAATTAAGATAGTTAATGCCAGCTTAAAGCTTATGATAGCAGCACCTTTGCTAAGGTAGTCATAACCTGATGGAGGACACAGAAGAAGAATTTGAAATAAGGGCGGGTATTCTTAAAGGAGAAAACCTCGCTACTTTCATCTTCATTGTAGTTCTAGACTACTGCCTCCGCCATGCCAATCCTCCGGACAAGAACAGGGAACTTGGATTTACCATCAAACCAAGGCAATCCAGGAGAATTGAAAAGCTTACCATCACAGATCTTAGCTTTGCTGATGACTTGGCCCTTCTTTCAGATACTACCGACCAGGCACAAGAACTTCTACTTGCACTAGAGACAGAGGCTGAGAAGATTGGACTTAAAATCAATGCCAAGAAAATAAATTACATGTCCTTCAACCAAAAGACCATCATACCACTCAAAACCATGAATAATAGCATACTGCAGCCAGTCAATGACTTCAAATACCTGGGTGCTTGGAAAGCAACTTCTAAGCAAGACATCTATGTAAGAAAGGGCCAAACATGGCAAGCTGTCAACAAGCTATGTAAGAACTGGAAGTCGGGACTCCCTAGAGAAACAAAAATCTAAGTTTTTCTGACTCTGGTTGAGCCAGTTCTCCTATATTGTTCTGAGGCATGGACCCTTAACAAACAGCTTGAACGAAATCTAGATGGTCGCTACACTAGACTTTTAGGGCAGCCCACAATGTAAGTTGGAAACAGAAGATCTTCAACCAACAGCTCTATGGTGATCTCCCAAAGATATCCACAAAACTCAGCAGAAAGAAGACTAAGGGCTGCGGGTCATTTTTACCGTCACCAAGAAGAAGCTGCTAGCAAGTTCATTCTCTGGGATCCAAAACATGGTACTACGGGCACAAGGAATAAATCATATCTGCCCATCCTTCTAGAGTACACTGGAGTTGAATGTGTGTCTGAGCTGGCAGCCCTATGCCAAGCTATTATCAAACCAGCTGTAACTTCTTCTCATGATGATGATGGTCGACTGAGCTCGAGCTATTGTGGATGCTTCAGTTTCCTTTAACGGAACTAAGATAGGCCAACGTTTGCAGTGACCCGTGAAGCACAAAACATCGATTGCCAGATACAGTTGATGGCAAAGGTCCTAATATATCCACACTATCTCGCTTAAATGCACTGGGGACTTTCATTGTAACCATAGCGGCTAATACCGTATGACGGTGTGTCTTTCTTTGTGAACATGAGAAACAAATTCGGACCCAATTGTCAACATGAACAAAATGAGTTGCAAAATGATTTGCCAACACATGATCATGACAATTGTTTTCATAGAGTATCAATGATGGTTCTTGGTATATAATCGAACTACATTTCTTTAAGAAATATGACGTTTGGCAGGTGTATGCCAAATGTGATACAAATACCATTATGTACAACAAAATATTCCTCTGACTGAAAACCAATATTTCTAAAATAGCCCTAGTAGAATATTTAGGTAGTGTTCTGAACTAAGTAATCTACCATGGAGCTAACAAAAGAGTCTTTCAACAATTCTTGTTTGAATTTGGTCAAGTTCGTTGGGAAATGCAGGTGGTGTTTGCGCAGGTGCACATTGTCATCTTTTATCAGTTTTCCCATGTATATAGCATAGATTTCTGATAACATCAACTGTCAGTCGAGTTTGTACATCTTGTGGTCGTTGCATGGTGTCTTCATTTACGTCATCAAGATTTGATTCAGTCCAAGAAGAAGAAATAAATGATTTGCTGTGATGACTTTGTACAACAAACGAAGCTGCACTGTTCAGTGTATCGTATATATCTATTTAATGATTTCTTGACTTTGTGTGTCCCAAGTACCCTCCATCATCTCCACTAGACAAAGGCGTGATGAACACCTTTCATCCGTAATCATCGAATCGAGGGCCTAGAAACCATAGTCCCATTGTCCCAACATGGCCAATCAGATGAAATATCTCTTCTAACGTACCTTCGTGTGGTTTCTGAATCCAGCCTCTCCAATGCCATCGTTAATTCAATCAGTGGCGCCACAGTCAAAGATATATTTCACGAAATCCAACAAATTGCAGATGAACTTGCATTCTACAGTGATATCATTATCAACGCTGGGACGAATGATATCTCCCGCAACACTAGGGCGCAAGCTGTCACAGACACTATGGAGACTATTGTGATCAATATTGTGGTCAAATCGCCCACGCCTGTGGTTCATATATCTGCAACGATCTGTCCACGATCTTCTAACATGGATTTGGTTGAAGAATATAACAAAAGTTTCAAAGATCTGGCAGTTCATTGACATTGGCCCTCAAGTTACATACCAACTTACAAGCTGTTTGCTGGTGGCCTCCAATTAGCTTGATCTTTTAGTCAGTTTAGGTCTAAATAATATTTTCCTTATAGCAATTAAGAAGTGATTGTATTGGGAGCAACTTACCCGACAGTAAAACTAAAGCTGTATTTCCAATACCATCCAGAAAAAACGACCATGCTATGGCACCCGGAGCTTTCTCTTTTGAACCAGCAGAGAAGGCAATTATCACCATCATCAGAGAACCACCAACTCCAAGTGATGAGCCAAACACAGCGGCAATCACCAGTAGCGTTACAAACCTTCCAGCGAATGGCATCACTATGATATTTATTCCACATATGAGATGAGCTATTCCACATAATGTTGTTGCTGATATGAACTTCCTGTCTACTATCCAACCCAAGGGAGATATTCTCGCGATAACGCAACATATGCCGAGAATCAACATAAGTAATGATGATGTTAGATCTGAAACACCAACACTAATAGAATAAGGAACAAGATATATGATAGAAGTTGAAATACCCCCATACAAAAATCCATTTACAATGGATTGAAATATAAACCGTACATTACGAAACAGAGATAAGTCGAAGTCTTTAGCCACATCTCTGATGAAGTCGAAATAGTTCCATTTCGTTATTTCGTTTTCTAAACGAGAATCGGTGAGCATGGTGGGATTTTTGGGTGTAAGTTTCAACCTTGGTTGGCGTAAGAGAGAGCCACAAACGCATATGTTAGCCATAATAGCAGCTGTGAGCTGGAAGGCTCCTTTCCAGCCATAGTTACTGATGATAACTTCCATTAGCGGTGGTACGGCAAGAAACCCCACTCCAGTAGCTGCGCCATTCAACATACTCGACAACGCGAAATGTTTATCGAAGTAATAGATGAAAAATGAATACGATGCTTGGTAAGTCAAACCCGCTCCAAAACCTGTGGATCAGAAAATGGTAAATATTGTACAATGAGAATTGATTCATTACCATCAATAGATTCATTACCTTTCTTTAACACTATTAAAATTGATTCACTTTCATTGGTAATCGATTTGTTTCTAATCCAAAACTTTATACTCTAGAAATTAGAGCAGCAGCCCAGAAGGTTTTGATCAAACGAACGAGATACCAATATTTGAATACTGGAAAATTCAGAGAAAAATATAACTATTGTAATTATGAATATCTGCCGGAGACCACTGCTGCGTGTGGCCCCAGGAGAGGGGTAAAGTTACTATGGGGGTCAAATGTTTGAACTGCTCTAAATCTTATGTAATATAGCTCAAATTATTCCTTAGGTAACCAGGAGTAAAAAAGTAAATTGGGTCACATGCGTGTGGTACTTCCTTTCCAAGATATTTGGGAAAATAGGCTAAAGGTCATTTTTTTATTCAAGAAAGGTCACCCTTTGCAATACCTTTATTTCTTTGTAAAAATATTAAAAACAAGTTTAATGATACTGATTCCAAATATGAAATGCTTTTTGCTCTTTCGGCATCTTCTTGTTGTTATAATGGGAGGGGTACAAAATTCCCTGTATGACTCTATGGGATGGGGACATCATACCCCTCCCTATTAAAGGGAACCAACCCTATGGAAAATTAAAAAGCATATTTTGAATAAGTATCATTAAAGGTGCATTTCGTGATTCCAGCACCTTCTGTTTTATTCATTGTTCATTAGATATCCTTGAGAAAAGCTTATTCACAACTCTTTAGCTGATCCCGACTTTGCGGCTTTGTGTTATGAGCAAATGCTCATTTCCCACGGTCCCATAGGCCACTGTGCTATAATTTCTGTCCGTTTACGGACAGAAAATACAAAATTGCGAATTTCTTACAGACACGACCGAATTTGCACGTAAGATTTAGCACACATGGATTACTAATGTTAACGGTTCAGATGATTTGAAAATCTCAACTTTTTTTAGGTAAGTCGGGGGGACGAGGCTGTGGATCACGAAATGCCCCTTTAAATAAATTTTGTGATATTTTTTACAAAGAAACCTGGACATTGCAAATGACCTTTAGCCTATTTTCCCAAATATCTTGGAAAGGAGGCACCACACGCATGTGACCCAATTTACTTTTTTTCTCCTGGTAACCTAAGGAATAATTTGAGCTATATTTCATTAGATTTAGAGCAGTTCAAACATTTGACCCCCATAGTAACTTTACCCCTCTCCTGTGGCCACACGCAGCAGCGGGTCTCCGGCACACATTCATATTTGCAAAAGTTACATTTTTCTCTGAATTTTCCAGTATTCAGATATTGGTATCTCGTTCGTTTGATCAAAACCTTCTGGGCTGCCGGTCTAAATCCAAGTTTAAAGAGAGTGATTGGCGAGAGTCCCTCCTTTAACTCCTGGGAAAATGTGGGCAGATAAATGGGCTTCCCGATACCCCCCGGTACAAATCAGAGATTGATTTAATACCTAAGACTTTGGACATATAGATGAAAGCCATTGTGCCTGGGTGGGGAATGCCGATATCTGTCAGCTAAGGTATCGAGCTTTTCAAGTGGGTGGCCGGATTCACCTCACATCGCCCTTACTCCCTCCCTCCACTTCGCCCGATTCCATGCATCCTCCATCCTCAGCCCACCCTCCTACTCTCCTCCTCCACTTGCTTCTTCAATGTCTTCTTTGGACGCCCCCTCCTCCTCAAAACCACCCAACATGCTCATCATCCTTTCTCAGCACGTGCCCATACCAACGAACACTATCCGCCTTCGCCAACCTGTCCACCGCTTCTTCCAAACCCAACTTCTGCATTAAGTCCTCAGTCTTCATCCTGTCCATCCACTTCACATCACACATCGCTCTCATCATTGCTCTCTCTGTCTTTCTCAGAATCCCCATCTCATTTTCGCTCAGACACCATGTGTAGAAAGAAAATACAGCTGTGTATTATATAGAAACTCTGCTTGTCATGTTGATTTGATGAGATGATAATTAGCTTTGTTTTTAAAGGAGTCAACTTACTCATAAGTGACATTACAATGTAAATATGCCAGAAAGTGGTCACCAGGCTAGCAGCAAAGCAACAGACCGTCTTGAGAATTCCTGCACTAATGACAACTACCCTGTACGATAGACGATGTGCTAGGGCTGATGATATAGGTGCTTTAATCAAAGAAATATATAGTAATGATTTATAATTAAGACAACAATCACAAACAGGTTTATAATCGTTTTACGAGAGGCGAGCAATAACTTCATCTAGCTGATATTTTTTTCCAAATACACGATGTAATTTAGACAAAGCTAAACGTTAATTGTACCTTGCTTTTAGACTGTACAGTCTAGATAAGAGTAGAATACAACGTGGTTAAATAAAAGCAACTTTAAATGACAAATTTCTCGGAATTAAGGGATCATGGTTAAGTTGTTTAAACATATTCGTTATAAATAAAAAATGTCTTTGCGGTATATGACGGCATTTCTTTTTCCTTCTTCTTCTTTTTTTAGCTTGTATCATATACCACAATATGTTTGTGGTGTAAGCTCAACGAAAGAAATGTCGATATTTTTGTTAAAATGGTTGAGGGGGATCTACGTTTTTTTACCCCGACCTTCTACTGCAATTTTCTTGAATCAACCAATATATTACTTTGCATGTCGCATATCATATTGTAGCCCATGTTGAAAAGTTTTGAAAAATGGGAATTATTTTGATCTTGTTGCCATGGTAACTGAACAGGGCCTCTGATTGGCTAAACACGGGAACAAACGTAACTGCTTACCAGTAACTTACATTTACACCATACTTGGGGAGAAGGTTCCCGTTTCATAAAATCCGATTTTCACCATTTGAGATATTGAGCGAAACGTAATCGAAAATAATAAAAATTGCAAAAAATTATTGATTTGGCCCAAATCTTGCAAATAAATAGGGGATGATCTAATGGGTTAAATTAATTTTTTTAAATAATTGTCTTAAATATCACTGGGTGAGTGATAATAAAGAAATACATAAGAAATGCTGTCGAGCTGAAATTTTCGAGTTGGTTTGATGCCTGATGAATTTATTTAATGTTTTAATAAATTAATTTTGAAAAAGCTTGTAATATGTGATAATAATAATTAAAAATTATATTTGTTTAAAAATCACAGGGTGAGCACTTTTACATAAAAATGAATACAAAAATGCATCGAACGTACGAGACTTGCTTGCTTAAATCGAGCATAAAATTTGCAAATGGCAAATGAAGGTGAAAGTTGAACAGTCTACACGTTCCTATCGTGATTATATATCAATTAGAGCTAGGTAGACTCAGTTTTTTTCAAATTTGAAAAATAGACCCTCCTTAAAATCTTTTTCTCTCACAGCAAGCCAATGAATTTGTAAAAAAGGAAGGTACAACTGTGTTATCGGCAAGAAGATATTATTGTATCAAGTGCAGTAGATACGTAATTAGCAGCAACTATACATAGCATTTGACAAACGAGACAATGGCTATATTATACAAGCAGTTTGAAACAACTCTGCTTCACCATGTTATTAAACACCTCCACTTTGATAACACAGTCTTACAATGATGACCAAACAAACATAACATAAAGATTGATCCAATCCCAGCAGTTTGCGTTGCACTAACATTGAACTGTTCCTGCCATTTAGTGTGAAAATGATCCCCATCTTGACAGAATCCAATAAACCTAGCATTCGCATTTACAAAACAGATTGCTAGTACAACCCAGGCGTACCCATGATCGACTGAATGCGTCCTTTTTGAAACTCGTACCATTGATGAAGCACAATGTTTTTAAGATTTACAGTTCTTAAAAGATAAACCAAAATAAATTTGACGTTTAATCTCTAATTGTGTTTATTTTTATACCTTAAAGCAAATAATAGCATTTTCATTTTGTTAGTTGGATAGTTAATAAAAAACTATACATGTGAACGGTATGCTAAAACAAATGTGTCTTTGTCATAAAAGAATGGATTTCATAATTACATTCATGGAGTCCCCGAGATTCATATTTAACGACCCAGCGCTGGAAACGCAAAATGTCTGTTAGGCCTATGAAATATAGCGCATTCTCGCAAAATGACGGACCGACGAACCGAACAGTATACTGAATGCGCGCAGACACGTGCACGGCGCTATTTTCTATTGGCGGAGAGGCGTTTCAATGACCCATTTCGGGGATTCCCAATTATAATTAACTTAATTGTAAAATTTTCTACTTTTGTGACAAATGAGACTGTTGAGCTTTTACCATTCACAAGTTTAGTTTACAAGCCAATTACCAACCCCGGTTACCAAACGTAAAGTTGCAAAAATTTCTTTTTTAAAGAGAACGCTGGCACATTGAAAAAATAGTGAGCCCTCAACATGTTTCAAAATTATCTTTTTGTATGGTTGTAAAACATTATAGTGGGGTACTGTAGTGAACAGATCATTATGTGAGGTGAAAATCCGGATAAAAATTGTGATTTGGTGACACAAGTGCTTAATACATTGATAATCAAAAACATTGATGGCAGCACTTTGCCACAACCCTTTCATGGCCCCAGCTTGGATTCAGGTTAAACAGGGAAAAAAATTTTTTATTATTAAGTTGAGATTATTTGTTTGTGTTGAAAGCACACCATGATGTCTTCCTGGTCACAAGGATTCCCAAAAAGGGTGATAGTTTATATACTGTGATTATGAACTTTAGGAATTATGGGGTTAAAAATGTAATATTAAAAAAATGGTAAAAATCACATTTTTGGTGTGTACAGAGGTCAAAAATTAAAAGTTGCTCCAATTTTTGTTAAAATGTGGTTCAAATTGTTGGTTTTTTAGATCATAGAACTGAAATATAGGACTTAATTTTGAATATCTTACGTGTCTGGTTATATTTAACCCAAAATGGGAAATAAGTCCAACAGATTGGAGATATTGGAGTCTTATTGGACCTTGACCTATTTTGTTGGATAACGTGAAAAACTAAAGCATTGAACAGATATAAGGCAAACATTCCTTATTTCAATACCTTTCAGATAGGGAAAATAATGTGCACCACAATAGTGACTGACCCAAAGCAACTTTTAACTTTGACCAATGTGACCACACCAAAATTGACTTCTTCACCATTTTTTACAGTTTTTACCCTCTAAATCAGGACACTATAAGCACAGATAGTGTAAAAACTATACCTTTTTGGAATCCTTGTTGTAATCAGACAAAAACATGGGTGCTTTATAACACATCAGAACATTTTAATTTTTGATCCCATGTGATAACTTCAAAACCCAAGCTGGGGGCATTAAAGGGGGGTTGGCAAGGCTTCATCCAATTTTATGGATTATCAATGCCAAAGTATTGTGTGCAAAAAATCACAATTTATCCGGAAGCGCACACTCTTACACTCACAGTCCCTGCATGATATTAGCTTCACCTGAAACACTAGAAGGTAAGTTCATTACGTGCTGATAGATTAATAATCAGAAAGGTTAAAACAGGTCTTGAACAGGAAGGAATTCCAATACATTTACTTTTCGGCGTTGTCTAGCAAGTCTTATCCCCGTGGGTGTCACCTGAAATTATTAAAAATCCCAAATGAGCGTTCATATGGGTAAACAGCATGACTATTCTTTTTTAATAGTAAAACCACTCCGAGTGGTTTTATTCAGCTCGTGGTGTTAAACGCAAGGAAAAACCCACCAAGATGGAGGTCGATTACCACGGCATTTACCCCTGTTTGACCGCTCTCTGTAGCGTTTATGGCTTTTTTACTACATGAGTTACAGAGTCGGGTTGATGAATTCATTTGTAACATGAACATCAAAGGTAGCCAGGTCCCGATCTCTCGCTACCCTTTTCACTCATTTGCGTTAGGAAGTTTGTCCTCCCAGTCGGGAGACTTCCTTTCCGTATCTGCGTCGCTCAAGCCAACTGCGATATATTTGGAAGCTGTTGCCAGTTATCTTCTCAGGTGGTGCTTGGTGGGTGTTGAAGCAGTGATTGAAAACATGATGAGAGTGTAAGATCCATAATCGCGAGAATGATGACGTGCCCGGATGCTTCACTGATCCATTCGGGTCTGTTGGCATGGGTCTTTGCTATGCACGTTGGTAAAGTCGGAAACTGAAAGGGGATCCGCTGCAAGGTAGAGGAGGGAAACGCATACTGGTAGGGATTCTCCAGAGACTTAAGAATGAGAACAAATTCAAAACAATGATCGATATAAGTCCTGCTGATCAAACTGCAGAAAAACACGCCCGCATCTACTGTACAACCAAGATACATAAAAAACCGCTACCCGGTAAGACCCTCGTAGACCTATATGGGACTATCGCATATCAGAGCTCAAAGATTTGGGCTGCTTGAAATGCTGTCACCAATGATGGGAAAGCCAACCCATCACGTCACTAACTCCAGTGAGTTATCATGATGTTGTGTCGCTATTTACCAACACGCCTATAAGTAAGACTCTCGAAATTGTGCGGAAATACTTAGAGAAGAATACCACCTTGAAACAGAAAACTTTATTGGAGATTGACGACATTATCGAATTGATGGAGTTAGCGTTATTATTCACAACCTAGGAGAAACTTTTAAACCGAAATTTGGTGCCATGCCGCCGCAGGGTGGATATGTGCGCGTTATAAATCGAAATTATTATTATTATTATTATTATTATTATTATTATTATTATGTGGCTGGAACAACGGCCATTGCCAATGCACCCATAGCTTGTCATCCAAAAATGTGGAAAAGATATGTCGATGATATCCTAGAAATCATTCCAAAGGACTCAACCCAGACTCTTATACTGATCACCTCAACCCTGTGGACCCAACAAATAGCATTAAGTTCACGCATGAGGAGCAGGAGGAAGATGGAAAACCACCATTTCTCGATACCCTCATCACGAGGAAAGAAGACGGATCAGTAATGCCTCAACAGATTGAGAACCAGAACTGACCGATCTAAGGTTCCTTGCAGAAGTGGGGCTACCTGGAAGCAGATCAGGACACTACCTGTGGCTGTGGAACAGCACCACAGACAATGGAACATCTCTTGATGTGTCCACTGCTGGAGCAGACAAGGAACAGACAAGGACCTTGCGGAATTCAGTGAAACAGCCAGACGTTGTACCCATCTCTGGCTGGATCATATTTGAGAACTACTGTGTTTGGACACGAAGAAGAAGTGAAACTGTCAGCCTGTCGCAAGAAAATGCATACTGACCAGTATCTCTACTTTTCTTCTCAACACCCATTACATCAAAAATTGGGGGGTAGTGAAGACACTTCTGGACAGAAAGGACAGTATTGTTACAGAAGAAGATAAACAAGGAAGAGGATAAAGTCAGGAGAGTGCTAAATCAGTTTAAAGTGAAATGGAGAACAAGACCAAGAACAAGATCAACAAAGACTGATGGGAACAAAGGTAAGGGTACTAGTCATACAATATGTGCAAGGTATATCAGAAAGGCTTCAAAGAGTATCTAAAACAAAAATCATAACATCCAGGCTGCTATGAAACCAACTAACACTCTGAAAAAAGAACAAAAGTGATGATGTTCAAACTTGTGACTGTGTTATAGAGGTCCCTGCAGAAATGTTTACATTGGGGGAACGGGGAGAGGCTTCGGAACATAAAAAGGAAGCAAAGAAACTCACTAGGAAAAAATACACCCGCACGGCAAGGAAGGACTTGGTAGAAGGAATACACAAATCTATAAACAGACAACGTAGCCCAACAAAACCTCGCCATAGACTGGGACAATGGCAAAGTCATATACAAACACTCATGCAAACAGATCAGATGGATCCGTGAAGCAATATATGGATTCGAAAACGGGGATACAACGTCATCAATCGCGATGAAGGAACTTACACTCTCATCATGTTTTCAATCAGCTGCTTCAACAACCACCAAGGCAACACCTGAGGAAAATAACTAGCAACAGCTCCAAAGGTATTGCAGTGGCTTGATCGACGCAGAATTGAGGAAGTCTTCCGACTGGGAGAACGAAACGTCTTGACCAAGTAAGTTAACCGGATTTGTTGAACAAAATCTATAGGTCATGAGCCCATAACCGAAACCCTGCACCCCCCGGGGATTTTTGGAGACCACTATTTTTGGAACCCTTATACATATAGCTATCAAAATCAGGTTGTCTGCAAAAATCCCCATCCTGGGTTAAAGAGTGAGGGCGCTTTTTTCAAAATGGCGGCCAATATTCACTTAATGCCCCTTTTTTTACATATATCTTAATTTTTGATCCAAATTCATGCACTATGTGACTACTTAGTCGCACCAAAACACACCAAGGACTAGATGAACACCTTTTGGCGTGCTTAACCTGCCTCTAGAGGGCGTCATATTTCAAAATGGCCACCAAAACAATGAAACACCGTGTATTTACACACTTAATGCCTCTTTAAAGGCAAAATGCCGGTGTCACCTAATTGTATACTTTGTCATGCACCTGTGGATTAGTTTGAGGTAAAGTAAACACTTAAAAATTAAGTAGTTAGCCTTTCAAGTGTATATATAGAGGGCGGTTTATGTAAAAATGGTCTATGACTTACTATACACTAGACCACAACCACAGCCTCCTTAATCACTGATCACCTTGAAACCGCATAACCATGGTTTCTTGAGTCTTGCTGTATTGACGGATGGTTACTAATAGGTCATGAGCCCATAACCGAAACCCTGCACCCCCGGGGATTTTTGGAGACCACTATTTTTGGAAACCTTATCAGCTATAGCTATCAAAATCAGGTTGTCTGCAAAAATCCCCATCCTGGGTTAAAGAGTGAGGGCGCTTTTTTTTCAAAATGGCGGCCAATGTTCACTTAATGCCCCTTTTTGCACATATGTCTTATTTTTTTATCCAAATTCATGCACTATATGTGACTACTTAGTCGCACCAAAACACACTTTGGAATAGTTGAACACCTTTTGGCATGCTTAACCTGCCTCTAGAGGGCGTCATATATCAAAATGGCCACCAAAACAATGAAACACCTTTATTTACACACTTAATGCCTCTTTAAAGGCAAAAGTCACCTAATTATATACTTTGTCATGCACTTGTGGATTAGTTTGAGGTAAAGTAAACGCTTAAAAATGAAGTAGTTTGCCTTTCAAGTGTATATATAGAGGGCGCTTTATGTAAAATGGTCTATGACTTACTATACACTAGACCACAACCACAGCCTCCTTAATCACTGATCACCTTGAAAGCGCATAACGATGGTTTCTTGAGTCTTGATGTGTTGACGGATGGTTACTAAGTGAGCAACAAGCTTCTTACTACGCCTGCTCACGAGAGCTTCAGGCAAGGAGTGTACGCGTCGACATAAGTTGTTGTTAAGAAATTACTAACGTACTTGAGAGTGCGGGAGCCTGTCATTTTGTCTCGAAAAACAATCTTGGAAATTGGCGCACAGGATGCAGATGTCAAAGGGAGACTCAAAGGGACTTTAGATGGGCTCGCCCCTTATTGTGAGGAGAACCATCAGCGCGCAAGTCCATCCGGGGCACTGGTGTATGCCTTCCGTCTGCGCTGCCGTGCCAGGCGTCACCTTTGAGTGACCTGGTCTGGAGCGCATAGTATAGTTCATCCGGTTCAAGATAATGAGATAACTGAGATCTCTTCGAAGGCACTCAAACATACTAAAACTGAGAGGTTCCGGGGCTCCGTTACCTTGACCACCAGCCAGGGGCAGTATAGTTCATCTGTTTCAAGATAATGAGATATTACTGAGATCTCTCCGAAGGCACTCAAACATGCTATTTAACTCAAGAGCTTCCACAGGCTCCGAACCCTGGACCCCGCCAGGGGCAGTATAGTTCATCTGCTTCATGATTGTGAGATATTCGAGATCGACGGCGCTTGCCCTGTGCTGCTCATGTGTGGAGTATGCTTGCCCTGTACGGGAGGGGTCAGCCCAGAATCTTGACCCGTCGTTGGATGCCTCCTGCCGGCTTGTCGCGGGGTGTCTTCGGCCAGCTCCAGCGGACAACTTATACATGCAGCAGCGTAGCATGCATGAGCATAGCTGCCAAGTATCTGGTATGGAGCGCCCTGTGTTTGGACAGGGGCCGGCTGCTGACCGCCTTAGGTCCGGGTTTTTTTTATTTGATTTATTCGGACAATGTCCTGGATAGCCCAAGAAAGCCTCGACAGGAAGCTTATTTCCATTGGGGTCCATTTTACTGGGACGGAATTGGGACAGCCAGGGGTAATCACCTTACTCTTTTCGACACTGACTGTGATATGCATGCACAGGTATGACTCTCTGTACATGGGACCGACAGCTTAACGTCGCCTCCGAAGGACGGGGTATTATCATGGTTCATTTGCCCAAGTCCAACTGAACCATGGGGAGAGCGAATTCCAATTTCAATAAATAGCTCTTGTACAGATCAAATCCAGAATTTAGTACCCGATTAAATCCCTGCAAGTGGTCCCGCCGGGACTTGAACCGGGGACCTCTAGCACCAAAGGCTAATACCCTACCCAGTGGGCCACGCGCTCTCCGGTAGTTTCCGGTCAAGTCCGGTCCTTTGAAATAGTCTCTAAGGAGTTTGGGGGAGTTGGCTAGTGGAAAGAAAGACTTACTGTCAACCAAGTGGCATATATTGGTATTGAGCCTGGTGAGCGTCTTCCGCCTGGGGCTGACTTCTCGTGGGCTGAGCGGCGGTGTTTGAGATCCAGAATCGGCCGATCAAAGGTTTCCTTGCAGAAGTCAGTCTACCTGGAAGCAGATCAGGACACTGGAGCATCTCTTGGTCTGCCCAATGTTAGTGCAACAATGCACAGACAAGGACCTTGCAGAATTCAGCGAAGCAGCAAGACATTGTACCCACCTCTGGCTAGATCACATTTGAGAACCACTGTGTTTGGATACGCTAAGAAGAATTTCCAATTTTAATAATCATTGGTATTGTTCAATTGGCGATCTTTTAAGCAATACTGTTTCCTTGGTATAAATGCAGCTCCTTTGATTCAGAAATTGATCTTCTCTTTCCCCCTCCTCTTCTTGAGTCATGTCTTAATTGTCTTCTTCTGTATCAGATTATTCTTCCTCTACTATTATGTCAGACAACTCTTGTGGCATCAACTCTCCTGATGGCCACTTGTATCTAGTGCACCATCATTTAACTTCTAACTTCTTAACTAACCATGATCATCTGGTGGAGGAATTTCTGGCTCTGCCACATCTGCCTGGTACCAAATCAGGGCTTGATAATTGGATCTCTGGATGTGCATCCTCAACAAATCTCTCATACGAGTGCTCTGGCATATCAGTCGATCTTCCAAGCCTTAGGAAGGCATCGATATACTTGTCACGTTTTGACTTCACCCCGTCTACCTGAGCCATTTTTGTAACAAACTCCCTCCCCGGTGATTTTCGTTACTGAACATCCGATTCCTGTAAATTTGGTACCACAGGGTAGCTTAGGGTTTCTTCTTTCCATTGGTATCAAAATAAGTGCCAACATTCGCATTATGACGTCACTATGACGTCATATGTTGCGGAAAGTATGAAAATACATGTACTGATTATAGGGTGGAAAATTTATATTTCCCAAATTTAGCGACTCAAAAACATTATTATAGCACTAAAATGCTCTCATTTTTATAAAACTAGTCATTTTCCATCAAGTAGAGCCAAAAACCACATGAAAATTGGATATTCCTAACATTTTTGGCGAAAAATTGAATTTTGCCCTATGTGTGTCTATGGAAATTGACAATTTTGCTCAAATGCGAACTTTATGACGTCATTGTGACGTAATGCTAGGCATGTTGGTACTCATTTTGGTATCAATGTAAAGAGGAGGACCATAGCTATCTATTGGTACCAAAATCAAGTGATGTTTCTGTTTTGTGCTAGGCATGTTGGTACTTCTCTCCCGAAGGGGGGGGGGGTGGTTGCATTTTGGCAGCCATTTTGAAAAAGCGCCCTCACCGTTTAACCCAGGGTGGGGATTTTTGCAGACAACCTGAATTCAGTTGCTTATGGTATAAGTTTCACAAAATTGGTTGTCTCCAAAAATCCCCGGGGGTGCAGGGGGGTCATGGTAGCCCGTAGTCCACTATTATACAACATGCATGAGCAATCCTGATGGATCGATTTCAACAATAGGTAGGAAACTAATCACTGTAATTAATAACACCGGCATGCATTTGTAAATCACTTACAGATGAGCCATAACAGCTGGATTTGCGTCGAAAAATATACTGAATATAAAATGCCGTGCAAAATAATATCACAACATACACAGTGACAGCGATGTGAGAAATGTCGTTAAAATCACACAATGTGATCGGATTGCTACTTTTAGCTTAGAATAACACATGTATTAAGTTTTATGACATCAAAACATGGTATTACATTTTAAAGTACTCAACATCGTTGAAAAATAAAGGCTATACTTTTTGCATGATTCTTGAATCCTGACGCATAGCTGGGTGCCAAATATTCCAAATAAACGCCATTTTGTTGATTTTGGCTATTTTCCAGCATTATTTTTATGCGGCATACACCTTTTGATTTTCTGATGCCTACTGTAAATATATATATAATAATATTTTGAGCTGCGTGTTTTCGTTACCATGGTTAAGGTAACATTAAAATGTCTCCATTGATGCTCATTTTTTTTTGTCCCGGTAATTTATTCCAAATCGACACGAACACGCTTATTTTCGCTGATTACCAATACTAAAAAAAACCCAGCGAGTTTGACCTACCAAGGTCAAAGTTCCTAATTAATACCCGGGGTATTAATAAAAAATATTAGAACTGTGCAATAGTATAACTGTGATAAAAACATCACACTCGTCATATCGATTCATACCGCCATATTGAAAAATTGATTCTATTTGATCTTTGAAAAACACATACCTGACGATGTTCTTGGATGTCTAAGGATCATTTTATAACCGAGGGTCGCCAGGCGAAGTCGACGACAAAGTGCCTTTTCATGCTCTACTGTTTACGTATTTGGCACGAATTAGTAAAAGGAACTTCTACCGTGATGAACGTTTTTATTTGAGCGTAATAGAGCGGTCCATAACGAAAACGTCGCGTAATTCCGATTAAAGAATGCGTCTGATTTGCTTGTATATTTAGGGTTGCATTGCGAACATCCAAGCACGAATGCTGGACACTTCGGAAGCGAAGACATCTCATCCGATGGACATCTCATCCGGTGCTCATTTCATTCGGTGGACATCTCGTCGATTTCAGCTGATTTCAATCGACGTAGTATTACTGTTCATTCGGTCGGGTTAAGTAAAAATGTTGTTCATTCATGCGAGTAAAGTGAAGTGAATACAGAAGTGTGAGATTATGTATGAATTTTCTTTGTAATGTGGATGCTTATCCGAATTTACCTGATGTAGTGAGCGCATGAAGCCGTGTTAGAGCAGGAGCAGAATATCATAGGGGCCTTATTTAAGGAATTCGTTTACCTCCCACTACAGAGAAAGTTTGACCCATATGGTAGTGAGTACACACTAAAAGTTGACCCTTTTCGTGGTCAAAATTTGACCACTATTTCGGAGTAGTGTGCATAGTTGACTACTGACCCCGGAAAATTACCACGTTTAGTGTGTATGGACCCTCTAGCCTCTACCTACATCAATGCCATGTAGGTAGTACTCTCAAATTGTGGTATCAATTTTTAAATAGGGGCCAATTTAAGTTTACACAGGGGTCAAACTTTTAAAATGCCCCAATCATGTTGAAATGTATGCCATATTATCCATCTAATCATAAGGGTTCCAAAAATGTATAGTTTGTACCACCTACGACCATTGGTTTTGGAGTTATAGGGTAAAAATGACTAAAATGGTAAAAAGGTCAATCTCAATTTGTACAGGGGTCAACATTCAAAGTTAATCTGATTATATTTTAAATACATGCAAATTATTGCCTGAGGTAAGAGGACTCCCAAAAAGTATAGTTTTGATTATGTTAAATGTTTACTTATGGATAAAGGTCAAAAAAAAGGTCACGCCAATTGGATTATGTTGCCTATAATCTATTTGTCGCATACATGTAAACTATACACTGCAGATGGTTCAAACTATTCCTTGTTGGACGCATTAAGCTAGAGGGGACAACAACTTCTTTCATTTTTTCAACAAAAAATTGGGGCAACTTCTGATTTTGACCCCTGTACAAAGAGAAATGGACTTTTTTACCATTTTAGCCATTTTACCCAATCACTCCAAAACCAATGGTCATAGATGGTTAAAACTATAGCCAGTTTTTGGAATCCTTATGAACTAGCGGACCAATATGGGCTATCTCAAAAAAAGTGACTCCCACTTCAATGGAAAAAATGAAAAAAAACAAAAAGTCGCACAAAAAAATCCTTTACTACATTTTGTATAGCTAACATATCAAAACTAATGGAACAACCAAAAGTTATGAACACCACATTCCCAATTTTTACATTTGAACTCCAAAAGTAAGTTTGTGTGTTCCCTGTTTTATGGCCTGTAGTATTACGTGATCCAATATGAAATCTCGGATAAATTTTGATTTAAAGAAAGTCTTAATACTTGATTTTTTTGTATTCTTACCTAGGGTGCGAGAACATGTCAGAATGCTGTGGCGAGTAAGTGCTGATATGAGAAAAAAAATATGGTACTTTAAAGGCCGCTTTCATTAAGTCTATTTTTTGTGATTTTTATCGATCTTATCGAAAATTTTCAAAAACAGACAAGGTATTCTTTTTTCAATTTTGATAGTACACCCTGGTTTTTCTGATGGCTTTTTTTACATTGATTTCATTTGCTAAGCATAATTTCAAACCTATTTAAAATTCAATATCATTGCCAGAAACGATGTATAATATATATAATATCATTCTTTTCAAGAGTGGTATGGTAACGTAAATACATCACTAAATGCAGTAAATAAACGCAGTTTCTAAATCCATTGCACATGCCAAAAAATTTTAAAAAAAAGTACAGTGAATACTTAAACAGGTTGTTTTTTGCAAAACAGATGACAAGAAAGATCTCCAAAATTGTCCAAATAGATCAATTGGTCCTTTTATTAAAATTTACATCGTATATCTCTAATAATACTTTTCCAAAGCTACTACTTTCACTCCGCAAAAGATTCTGTAAGGGTCTAGAAATTGTGCACCTTATATACCGAGCCGTGTCCTATTTGTAATCACTTATTTTATTTGAAATCGCATTATCCCCACAGAGCAGCGGCTGCCATTTTGTCTTTCCTTTTCTTGGCTGGTATTCTTTGTAGAATCACCCACATATTTCATCTTTTCTGTGTGCTCAGGTTGGTAAATTCAGCTGTTGATTATATAATATTTCTGGTACGCGTTAACTTTGTTGGAGTCTCCATTGAAGTCGGTTGCTTTTTGTTACAGGTTACCGCTGGAGAAACTAAGAATTAAATATTATTTTTAATGATGCACAATTGGTCAGAATATAACATCTAAATTAATTTTGCAACAAGGTATTTAAATAGCCGACACTGAGGTTCCATAGGTCTATTCTTTTCCCTTAGCCCTATTTATTAGTCGCGGAAAGTCAGATTTAAAACAAATTATCTGTTTCTATCATTCAGACAAATTTTATATAATCATGACCTTGTGACCCAAGGATGTACTCAACAAAATGTTTGAAAGTCGCCCCTAAATCGTGACATTACGTGCCATCTGTTTTTGCGTTATATACGTTATCAACATGCACGAGGCACTAATGTGTCACTGTAAAACCCCCACAGGCACACCTAATAGCGTGGGTATATAGCCCGTTTGGCACACTGCATGGACATACGGTGTAGCAGATACTTACAAGAGATCACAAAATTTCCCCTTAATATATCACTAAGTGACAAAAACCAGGATGTGCAATGATTTTGGGTGTATAATATTTAAATAGGGCTTGGTTTGATATAGATTGTATCGGTGCGCATGGCTACAGAACGCATAGCTCTGTAGCAATGGCGCGTATGTTCAAGGGTATTAGGTTTGATAGAATAGAGATTACTTTTGCAGGGGAGGAGTTTGAGATTTGAGTTATGCACAGGTAATTTAACAAAGCATGATGATGATGATTCTGTTAAAAGGAGTGACGAATGGGTGTGCTTTTTGGGGGGGGGGGGGAGGGGGGGGGGGTTGTTTTTTTTGGGGGGGGGGGGGGGGGGGGAGGGGGGGGGGGGGGGGGGGGGGGGGGGGGGGGGGACGATTGTGAAAACAGTGGCAAATGACGTGGGCCTGGGGCCTAACTGTGATAATTTAAGCAAACTTACAAAATGTACTGATTATTACACTGCGTAGGCTATTATGCATGGCTTTAGCATAATTTACAATTTGAGTGGAATTACGACTATGGTGTTATGGCTTAATGATAAGCGTGGATGTGTCATGTGTAGTATAGCCAATTTAGAAGAATTTTTGTGCACGCAGTCGTGCAATAGCCTTTTGCCTAGACTCAAGTTTTCAGTCCCATATTTTTTCTAATATGAAACTGGATCACTGCCTCTCTCCTACACGTAGACAGGTCGAAAAAAATTATTTACTAAAAATATTGGTTTCACACGCCCAATTTTGAATTTGTCCTAAATATTGTATTAAATTAAAAAGCACTCAGTCAAAGAGAGAAAGAAATGCAAAGGTTTTTCATGAGCAAAAAAAGCATGTGTCATGCCGTTGCGAGGGGACTCCACATGGTGCAAACTTTTGCTCACCCTCAAAAAATTCATTGATATTCAAGATGTAAAATGCGGAACTACTACCTTTGAACAGAAAAGAGGTAAGTTAATATTACCTATCCACATCAAACAAGAACACTTACTATATGAGGTTTGGGGTGGCAATCGTCTAACTTTGCCTATAGGGCACCCTAAGATTTCGGAGTTTTGACAGGAAAATATTGAAAAACTAAAGAAGCTAAAAAATCCCTCACATATATAGAATCTTTAAACAGGGTAAGTCCATACAAAACCAAATAAAAGCACAGCTGAAATTATCACATGAAATCGATGTAACAGAGTTGCAGGGTGTCAAATTCGGACCCAATGTTATTGCATGCAAGGTAAGTGTTGGCCTCCAAATCACACATTTGATTTCCAAAATGGAACAATCACCTACCATGAGATACCCAAGACGCTTAGGAAGACCACCACCCGATTTACAAAATCAGTTACAGTTGCTATATGATCAGGAAATGGATCGAGTTAGAAGCATGCGGTGTCATGCAAGTCTTTGCGTTGAGATGACCAGTCACATGCATGCATGGTGTTTCACGAGGCAGTATAGCTTAGGAAGAGTCTATTCGCACCATGACGGTGCGAATAAGCAATGTTTCCGGGTAATTCGAACCGTAGCGGTGTGAATAAGAAACCTTTTCTTGTAATTCGCACCGAAACGGTGTGAATAAGAAAACTTGTATTGTAATTCGCACCGTGGTGTGCGAATAAAAGAATTTCTGTAATTCGCCACGCATAGCGAATAAGAAAACTTTTCTTGTATTCGCACACCGTGGTGGTGCGAATAGAATGTTTTTTCTGGTAATTAGCCCCTTTTAGCGATAAAAATACGAAATTTTGCCCTCCGTTGTTCACACCGTCACCGCTGGCAGTTAGAGTTAGGCCCTATATAGCTCTATATCAGCTATAATGTTTATAATGTAGATATATATTCAAAACTTCTCCGCAATGTGTGTGTGTGTGGGGGGGGGGGGGATTTTATTCTCGGTTGTTTCTTTTGTTTTTGGTGTTGATAATTGGGATGCTTTTAATTCCAAGAAACATTCTTTTTGTGGTATTTTCATCGATTGAGCATCCGATTTTATAATGTTTATTTTATATTTATATTTGCTTATAATTGTATTTTTTTCATTTGTGTTCATATCATATGGTTTTATGCTTTTTTATTTATTCATTTATTTTAATATTTTGTTTTTATTGCTGTATTTCATTTACTTGTATTTTTTATTATTGAATTTGTATATTTTTTTGTTATTCACTTGGATATTATTTTTTGAATGCTTATATTTAGGTAATTTTGTTTTTAATTTATCATTATTACTTCTTCTTTATTACTCTGATATTTTGATTGTAGGCCTAATTTTAATTGCTGTTCATTTTGTTCAAAAAATAAATTTGATTGAAAATTAGAGTTTTTTACTTAATTATTTTAAATTCTAATTTCTATCTATCACAAGCATTGTTCATTCCATATTTTCAAGAAAAAGAACATACCTGGCAGAGCTCGCCAGTTTGAAAAAGGTAAAGGGGACGGATCTGCACACACAAGAACAGAGTGCCCAACTCTCTTGCAAAGCGATTGGGGCCAGACTCACCCCATGTACAGTGCGACATTATAATGGCTGCCAAATTTTATTTGTGAAAATGTGCAATATCTATGACAGCGAGAATATGGTAAAGCGCTTTGAGGGACGTTGTGTAAAGCCTATATTTTAATACTTACATTTGCTTTAAAAAAAAAAAAGCGACACACATGGCCGCACAGGGGTTCGAACCCGCAACCTTCAGATCATGAGTCAGCGGTTATATCCACTGGACCTATGTTACTCTCAGTGTATTTCATGCTATAGAGAGGCTTATATAATTATTAAATGTTTCACATCCATAGTCTCACATCTTGAGCGATTACGGCTGCTGAAAACGGAGATGCAGATGCGTGCTGCTCTGCCTTATGTCGTTATAAACCGGTACGAGAATGAATGGTTGGTGTAACGGGTTCCAGAGTACCAGGTCACGTGTTCACGAGTCAGGTATCAGTTTGCTCTTCGGGGCGAACCGATATATATAAATTTCCGACTATGTTTTAAATCAAGGTCTGTACATGTGATGACCTCTGCCCAAAGTGCTATTAATTTTCAAAAGGACACCGTTTTAGATGTCTAAACAGGACAAAATTTACCTTTCCCTACTGTTTTCAAAAAAAGCGACGTACGATGACGATAATCGGTTGTTGTTTTTTTCCAATGTAGGGATACGTACGTCATTTACCTGAATGGGTCCCCCGAAACAAAATAAATAAACCAATCAATGCCGTTGACGTCATCAAATCTTTATTTTTTTTTCAAAAATTGGCTGTTATCCCATAATAAAATTCCTATTTAAGATTCAAAACATATGTATTTGTTCTTTTATAATTAAATTCAATTGTCCCCGCAGAATGTGAAAGATGGGTCCATGAAGTCTACAAACTGAAAACATAGTAGCCGGCAAATACCATTCACGTGGGACTGTATGAAGCAGACGGATCCCCGTATGTAATAGTTTTTAGCAGGCTTCAGCCCCTGCGCGCGGCCCTGGGGGGTTATGCGTTCAAGCACAATGTGTACACACAGTGTGCATATCGATACAACCAAAGTATTGGGTAAAAAGGGGTTAAAGAAAGTGACTATCGCACCTTATTTGGTGCAACAACTCTCAGCAATACTTCGAGGAGCAATGGCAGAAGCGTAAAAAAGACTTAAGACGTCAATAGAAGACTCCTGTATTTTTCGTCTTCGTTTTGGATAACGTAATATACATAACGTAATATACATTTTGATGTATTTCAGTGTCTAATACTTAGACAACTGCATGTAATCCTGGTTATTCCGACTAACCAAGGTCAAGGTATGTGTGCCTATAACCGAGTATATCTTTAAGTAGTCTAGACTCTTGCTTAATTTAGATTTGCCTATAACGTAATATACATGCTTAAAACGGACGGATTAAATTTTAGAATATAAATTTTTATCGGGTCCAAATTTGCAACCAAGCATTTTTGATGTTATGGCTTACCAATGTATGCATATTTTTGCCTTTGATCTATGCAAAAAGTACTGTCATTGCAGTTATTTTTTTTCAAACAAATCGAGTTACCTCATTGATAACGTAATATACAATGATTTCGCGGAATCCATATATTGTCTTCTTGTAGCTTACCAAGAAATGCTATCTGGAAGAATGATAACTATCATATATCATTGATGCATTTTAAGAAATAAAAACCACAGGTATGAATAAAACATTTGACTATTGAGATAAATGTGGCATTGTAAAATACGTGCATAGAGCTACGGAAACACCATTTTGGCGTGTTATTATAGGTCTTCAAGGAGCAAAATGACCGATATCATGATATTTAAAGTATAGAAAACTATATATGTCCATGTAGAGCTCGCAAAGTACTAACAGAATATTAACATTGTTACTTATTTTTAGCAAAACACAAATATTTCTGGATCAAAGAAAGACATACTCTACTGGAGTCACTTTTTTGTAATATGGCATACATTTCAACATGATTGGAGTATTTTAAAAGTTTTACCCCTGTGTAAACTTAAATTGGCCCCTATTGAAAGAGTGACACCACAATTTGAGAGTACTACCTACCTAGCGTTGATATAGAGGGTCCATACTAACTACCAAAGGTGTCAAACTTTTTCTGTAGTGAGGGGTAAACGATGATGTTTGACCTGGGTCCATGCTCCTCCTCTATGTGTGTAGAGTTGTTCATTCAGGTGGGGCCTTGGGGCAAAGTAAATTGGCGAAGAGAACGCAATGTCAAAACTGAGGTCGCTTCTCCTGCCCAAGTTCCTTTCGTTTGTGACCCGTGGAGATTATCGTGTTACGCCACTTTATAATTCCATCCTTTTTAAAAATGTATACCACCATCCCCACCATAATAAATGGATCTTTTATTCTGGCAGACATTTCGAAGCAAGTAACAAGTCAAATGCACTATTTTTCAAATGTGCCATTGTCTCTTTAATGCCACTCTCTGTTTTTTGAGTATTGTATTTTTATGTTGTAAAAAATCTCTTTCTTCCAATGCGTTATACTATCATTTTGAGCAAATTGAAGAAATTGTCATCTTTGGTGAAATTGCCAGTGCCATGCCGCTATGTAATGGAGAACAGAAAATTTCTCATACCGTATTCGTACAGATTAAACATGGCAGACCTTAGACTGTCCCACAGTCACGGCTCTGTCTTCGGATTTAAGGGCACAGTAGGTTCAATTGACATAAAATCAACTTATATTATTTGAATTGCACCTTTTACAACAGTCGCACCACTAACACATGCATCAAAAACTAAAAATCCCCCAAAAAAATAATCTCACTGGCCCTCCCTGGACCCTTGGCATCATAGTGGATGAGCCAGTCCTCAAAGTAAGCCTTATTTGGTATCAACGACCGACACACCTGGGGGGGGGTGGGGGTCAAGAGCACGGATACTCCAGGGGTACCTAACACTTATGACGTACACAAAAATGTATGATGGCCATTCTGTAGGGTAGCTTAAGTGAGCTAGGGGCTCGAAAAGATTAGACAGGGGTCAAAATTTAAAAGTGGTCCAATGTTGTTGAATTGCCTACCAAATTGTTCAATGACACACGGAGTAATAAAATGTATAGTTTGTACTATCTCCGACTTACCCCTATGGAGTATAAACTGAAAAACCATTATTATAGGTCAAAGGTTAAATTAATCTTCTACAGGGGTCAAATATTGAAAAATGCTTCAATTTAGATGGAAATGGTCTCATATTATTTGTAATGTATCACATTTAAAATAAGGTAATAGTTTTGAACATGTACAATGTATATTTACCAAGTTACACCAATAACCCCTATACCCCTACGATGTATAGGGGTAGTACTAGTGAGGTGTGTAACTTGTTAATTTCACATTGCCGATGGTCAAACTATTCCGTTATTTAATTGTGAGAACATTACTAACAATATGAGACCATTTCCAATTTTCTAGAGTTCTATGGGCCTTAGATACTTCATTCACATAGGACGTTAGTTTCTTGTCAGTTGTCACCATCATATAAAGTAATATCTGGGTAATTCAACCAGTATGAACAGATCGTAGCGCCTTTATTTCCGTAAAGGTCTTTAATCTAGTCCCTAACCATTTACTTTTTTTATATCGTGACATGAGGCACGAACAATAGCATCACCATACAGTATCTTTGCATTGTGACACCACTGTTCACTTTGAAGG
>JAMKCH010011556.1:0-57698 GCA_023653785.1 Ophioderma brevispina
CATGCAACAAACACGATTTTTTTGGAAATTGAGGCGCCCTCCTCAGGAAATCTCTGGTCGGCCTTTAAGCCTAAACTTTTTTTTTTTCACGGCTTTCCCGTATAACCGAAAAAGTTCACATTTCTATATTGCCACACTTTATAAACAGCAATTGCCTGCTTATTGTTTTGTCTTAAAATTAATATTTTCATAAAATAGTAATTGTAAAATCATTTTAGTAATTATAATGATTACTTTAACATTTAAAAAAGTTGTCAAAAATATGCAAAAAAAAATTAATTTAGCTCAATTTGCGTATTACTATGGATAAATTTTTGTCAGAACACTTTTGCAATTGCCTTCATACAAATAATTTAATGTCATGTAGATTGAAAATTCTGAACTTAAACTTTTCTCTACTTTTTGCAAAAAAATCTATTTTTTTCTAATTGACCACTTCACTAAACTTAAGATTTTTATGTACTATTGCGGTCAGCGTTGCCTTGGGGAAAAAAAAAAAAAATTATAAGAGTCCTCAAAACCAATAAATCCTTTTTGAGTTTGAAGTAACGCAGAATGTAGGCCAATTTACGTAGAATTTGTTTGACTCTCACAAGTATCACTGTTGCCAGATTTTGTCTTGATTGTGGAATTAATGTAGGCGGGTGTCCCACCCTCAGCGTCTAGCGTACCCTATTTTTTCCTACACTGCTCATTTCCTTTTATTGATTATAGTGATATAACTAAAAATTATTCTAATACAGAAAGGTAGAAGCGTCCAAAAGAGGTTGAATGTCCCGAGAGGGTCGAATCGTCTTTTAATCCTGTGGACCGAATTGGCTTGGCCGAATTGGCCTTTGGGTCGAATCGTTTGGATACTTGCTATAAACAAGGCCGTGATTGGCTGAAGCCGATGAGTGGCTTTTTTTATTGCATATGACATCAGCGAATTACCGCGTGATTTTTAAAACGGTTTATTCACGAGATTTGTACAGTTTCTCTTAAATGTGCAACTTTTTAAATTGTCACCCCAAACAACACCCGATGATAATTTGTTTTTTTTATTTTTAACTATTATTGTTGTCAACAATCGTAGTTCCTCGTGAATTGCACCTAAACAACGCTTTTTTCGGCTTGTGTTCTGGTCCATACCCTTGAATTTACCATACAGAATCGATCATTGATGCCGAGCAGTTTCTGAAAAGAGCTATTGCACTAGCACCAATGACCGTGCTGTATACCAACATTATGGTAAGTGTGTAAAATCTGACAACCAATATTTTGCTTGAGTAACATGCGGGTACTCAGTGGTTTAAGCAATGACTTGACTCTGCTGTAAAAAAAAAAGAATAAAAAGTTAAGTAAAACTAATTTCAAATTAAAAAATTTGTGTATTTTGTTCTCTATTTGATATGAGAGCCTGGCCCCCCAAAACTTTTTGACATACACCCCATCAAGTAACCGTGGGAAACAACTTGCGGTTTGATTGTAGACTCAATAATGCATGCTGCAAATCCCTATTCATCTGTGCTAAAAGTGGTTTAACCACTAAAACGGCGGTTTTTTGTTAATCGGGTATTGAAATGGATTTGTAGGGCTCAAATTTCAGGACACAATGAGAAAATACGGCCTTCCCTCTGTTATCAAAATCGATACTACTTCCGGGTAAATAGGGGGGGGTCCCCAAGACGATCTGAACACGCCCCTTTAAGTTAAATCTTTCATACAACCCTTTGGCACATAGGGTGATGCCTATCGCCATTTCCTTAACCCGAGGCCAACGCGTCTGGCCCAATGCAGCGAAAGCTACAGAGGTTAGTCTTCTGGTAGCTTCGCGTGTTTACTTTCCTACTCCAATCTTTAAATGCCGAGCACCTGACTAGAAGGCAGTAGGTACCATTTTAAAGTCTTTGGTATGACCCGGCCGTGGTTCGAACCACGACCTTCCGACTGGTGAGGCGGACGCTCCTAACCACTAAGCCAACACGGTCAGTTAATAAAAGTAGAAAAACACAAAAGCAAAACAGAAAATCAAATTGATACTGTGATCAACATTTTTAATATGTCTAATTTGGATGTTGGGAAAATGTAAATATAGCATGATGGTGTTTTTACTTGTGGTAAGGAAACTGACTTTTCTTTACTCAAGCTCCCAAAAACAATTACTAAGGCACTGACCTAGAGTGTGTAAGTCAACCCACTGTTTGGTTCAGAATCTGATCTTCCCTACACATCCACTTTTAAAATGAAATAGCTTTTTTTGCCATCAAATTAAATCCATAGTTCATTACAGTCTGAATACTAATTGTTGGACTGAATCGAACACACGTGAGTGTGGTGGAGACTTGCCGTGAGCCAGGAGGAACATCGCACCTTGTGTCGGCTGACGGCGTAATTGGTCGAAGAATGTGGCCGAGCCTCCATGTAGCTTTTGCGCTACATGTGGGTTGTGCGTATCGCCTGTCCAAAGTATTTTTAATCCCACTGTAGTTATTAAGACATCCCTTTTGTTTTTGCACCGGTTTTTTTTTTAAATCAGGGAATGGATATGAAAACTTTTGAGTGAAGTCAATTTTGTTGGATATGCCCAAAAGGTTGGCATTTTTAATGTGTTTATCCTCTCTATCATGACACTTTTAGTAACAAGGCAAACATAAAGAAATCCACTAACATTATAAGAGAGCCTCTCACCCCATCCGATGGCCTACGATTGACCTTTACCCTTGCTAATCTTTGTTGCGTGCAGAGTAAAGATGGCGACAAGCCAGAGTTTTAACCTACCGGCAGCTGTTGAAATACAACCAAGTAAGTATTTGTTTACGGCTTGTTTTTGTGGGCCGCCAGCTATAGTGTATGTGTGGATGTGTGGTGTCACTAAAAGGTTAATTTTTTTAAAATTTACCTCAATTGAAAAGTTGAAGTTCAATTGGACCAAACTTTTGTCCTAGGTGCACCATGTGATCCCCCTCATATGTTGATGAGGGTCAAAGGTCATGTGCCGTGGTCAAAGGTCATGTTCGGTCAAGTTTCAAAATAGGCTAAAATGTAAAATTGACCTCATTGAAAACTTGAAGTTCATTGGAACCAACTTGTGGTCATAGGTGCACCATGGAATCCCTCATATGATGATGCGTCTGTGCCAAGGTCAAAGTCATTGAGGGGCCCACACTTATATTCTCATGATATAGCGGCGCGAAAGACGAGAACCGCAAATTCTAGTTTTGCTATTGTCATAGTACATCCGCCCTTTTTGCCACAGAATATAACCCTCAACTACCATTATTAAATAAATCCAAAACCCTTATCTCAAGTCTTAACCCTGATGCAGGCTAATCTAATCTCATATTAAGATTGAGGCTATTATTAGAACATTACATACTCCTTGTTTTGCTTGTGTCTTGTCCGTGGGAGACAAATTTGAATAATAATAAACAAAAATTTTCTCCTATCCACATAGCCAACTCAAAGTTGGGATTGTTCTTTATTTTGTATACTAAAATTCTGAAGGCAATAAAGGTGGATGGAAAACCTGTTCTATGGCCCAGTTATCAGATTTGCCTTTTGGATTTTGTTAAATTTTTGCTGTATGTTTGTAAAATCAAGGTTTAGTGTGGTAATCACCCCTTAACTTTGTCTTTGTATCCATAATAAATTCAGAAGCAGTGTCCTACTGAACCTTGGTCTAGTCGACAACATTAACACCAACTACCGAGGCAGAGGCCAGTTATCTTGAGGCGCTACGATCAAACCTGTTACCCCACAACAACTCAGAATCTGAATAAGCTGCGTAACACCTTGCTGGCAAAGACAGAGAAAAAAGAAACACAACAAGGAGATGAGGAAAAGTTAATAGATGTGTTCATAGTTTATAAATAAACTGAATTGCATTACTTGAATAATGTAGCACGTTCATGCCTATTCAAAGTGTAATTTAACTATGTAAAATCTCAAGACTATTGTCCGGCAGCATAAGAAAATAAGAGAGTATATCAATTTTTATAACTGATTTCAGTTCATACACTTACGACCTGTAGGCCAAAAGGGGGGGTAGATGTTTTAATAGAAGTCCCAATATGCAAATGAGTAATTGGCTCATTTAATTCCATCAAGTTGCTACTAGGCACAGCATTGTATATCGCGATGACAGAATCATTGTAATACCCATTTGCATACTTTGGACTTCTATATGAAATGTTTACTGCAAATATATTCGTCTCAGAAAATTTTTGGCAAAATAGGTATGTGCTATTCAAATTGGATAAATGTGGAAGTGCCATATTATGAAACACAACTGGAATTTGCTCTTTCATACCCTGTGTCAGCACACAGCACTTTGCCTAAAATCCAGCTGCATGTGAACCGTGCATTACTTCAACTGGGGTGTTCATTTTTCCTGTACCTTAGGGGAGTATAGGATTTACCTGAATAGCCATTTCATTTTGGAAATGTCGCCTAACAGCCCCATTACCGCATTGCAATAGACATGGTACAGGATGAATTTACATGTCAGTTTTGGCCCACATTGGGTGACAAAGCACACATTAGTGACATTCGCCATGTTGGCACATGTGGTCTGTCACCCAATTCCGCACCCATAATGCATTGCAATAGATCATTACAAGTGATTGATTTAGACGTAGATTGGCCCACATGGGTGACAAAGCAGACAAATGCATGTTATCACATTCTATTGCCATCTCGTAAATCCTCGCCTCTTCCCCAATCACACGTTCTTGTCCATACGCATAGTTCTTGTGGTGTTAAAAAAAAAAAAATGGAAGGGCCCAGCAGCTAAAGTGTATTGAAGTTTGGTGGAGCCAGCTCACTGTTGACTGGGTTGGTGTTTTGAGAAGTCATATCCACCGTGGTGAAGCGGTAGGTCACTCAATTGAAATGTGATGCTGCAGCACATAGTTTCATGAGGAGTGGATGGGGCAGTCTAGTGTACCTCCATGTATCTTGAGGTATTGCTTCTGCTCTTTTGCTGCGCAGCTGCAGGCAGCATATTTGCTGTCAAAGATTTCTACAAGAAGGAATGGTCAGGTTAAATATATTAGGCAGCTAATGGTTGATTTTTAAAAAACACCGGTTAAATGGGTGACACGATTGTCAACCTCGTCCTCCCACTTTTACTTCCCATCAAAATTGTAGGTTTTTGGTATCAAGAAATTTCATCTTTTTCTTCTCCTTCCCCCGTGAAATTTTAGAGCCAGGAATGGTCTTTTGATGGTAAGAACAACACTCTCCAAATGTTGTATCCATCTCAAATGTGGTAATACCACGGCTGGACTGATTTTAACCTCAAATTGTACCATCGGAAGGTTTTAGTCGATATAACTCTAGGTGGGTGAGAAAAAACATCATGAAAAATCAGACCTTTGATCGGGTCACCCACCTTTAAATAAAAGGATTAGACTTAGGGGCTAATGGGCATTTCTTGCTGAAACTGCAGTCAACTTACTATTTTGGTCAAATATGGACTAAATTTGGGGGGGGGAGCAATGGAACTCTATATTAATTAAGGCAACTCAGTTTGATTATTGATTATTAGTATGGTAAATTCTTTAGGCATAGGGATGTTTAGCTGGGTCTTTCAGCGTATGTACTATTTCACTGCCGTAAGTACATTCCATGTTTTAAAAACTCCCGCAATTACCATTTGTAGTCATTGTAGGCATGGACTTCAAGCTGGTGGATTGAATTTAATATTGCAAAAGAACTAAAGTATTAACACCTCTTCTGTTGGAGATGGCTTCAACAACACAATGTGATGGATGGCTGTTGACTGCCTAGAGATTTTAAAATGTTCAGTAGTTACACATAATCTTGCCAATAGATGAACATCTTTCTAGACAATAAAATGAACAATTTGACCAAACCTAAAAAAAAACACAAACAAACAAACCACAAGGACAATGCAAAACAAAAGAAGGGGATTGAACTATGGGAGAGTGGATTCGAATTTGAATTTGGGTATCCAAAATTAATCCCATAATTTCAATCCCATCAGTACTTCCACTGCATATTTGACCCACTGATCTTCATAGTCGGCCATATTCAGAGGATCGATCAGCCCCTAGAGAGAGAGAGGCTAAGAGATGAATTAAGCCCATTATTGGGATATCATTACGAGAGCAGTCACTAACAGGCCACCCTTACAAATTTTGTCAACAGGTGTCTTCGGCAATGCTTTTGTTTTAATCCTATTCATTTTGTCTGCCAGTCCCTTCTTTCACACACAGTTGTCCTTGTGAGCTACTCCAGTTTGTTATTCCAGTTTATAGAGATCAGGATTTTAACCAGGGATGGCAAAGTGTTCTAAAATACTAGTGTGTTAACTTCAGAGATTTTTCTGCATGCAACAGCGGTCAAAAGCTGCAAATATGGGGGGAGTGTAGAAACAACAAGAGAAATATTGTCATTCCTTTTGGTGTGATCTACACAGTGTTTTAATTTCTCAAAACATTCTGAAACACGGTAGTACAAAAATATGCCAGGAGTTAATTTTCTAGAATAGTTTTTTTGATCCCTGCAGTTTAACCTGGGTTCACAAAGTCACTCCTTCCTTGTTAGTTGTTTGAAGCCATCCATTAAGAGTTACCTATCTAGTACATATCAATATAGTTTTATTATAAAGTATCTATATTTATGGACATGTGCAACCTGACCGTTTCTCTATTCAGATGTAATTTTCAGTTGTATTACCTGTGAAATGTGTGAAAGTCAATTACCTGTCGTATAATTAAACAGTTTTAATGAGTCAGAATATGTAAAGCAGTGCTCAAGTAGGAATAATGTTGATGACTAGTTACTCGAAAATAGTGCAAGCAGATGATTTCACTCACAAATATGTATGTGTATTTAAAATGGTTTTTGTGATTTCAGGGATAAATTGACAGTATTGACACAGGCGCCAGGCGCAAAGAAAAAACACTTTAATGTAAAAGGCGACTCAGAAGTTTCCAGAGGAGGCACCCTCAATTTTCAAATAAATTGTGGTGTTGCATCTACACAATATTATCCATATACTCCTCACTGTGTGAAAAGCTAAGCTCAATCGGAAGGCCGTTCATATAGACAATTACACTTGTTATAATTTCCGAAGTCCGGAATTTTTGTATACACATAGCCTATGGCACTGTATACTACACACAAAATCTTTACTGCACGGAAACGAAAAATCCGATTCATCTCAAAACTTTGAATGGCTTTTAGGTGACTATCTTTGGTTCTAGTTGGCTATTTTTACTAAATACACGAAAAAAAAATATTTCAAAAATCTCTGAGCAGCCTTTAAGTGGTAAGATAGTTTGCTGGCCTCGGTCTGATCCAAGGATTTAGAATGGATCAGGTGGTGTCTTTTTCAATTTTCATTGTTAAGCCTATATTGACTTATGTCGTTACGTACGTGATGAATAACAATTTCTTGGCCAGTATTTTACTAGGGAGTTCTGATACCTTAGGTTGCTTGGTCTGGGGAGAATTGTTGGGGAACTTGGCATCGGGCAGAAAAAACTAATTTGATTAGGTGGAGCCAAAAGTAATGGGAAATTTCCAGGTTGGGTGACAGAAAAAGTTTGCCTCTATGTTCTACTTACATGTAACTCAACATGATGAGATTGACAAACTTGTCATGCAATTAACAGCAAAATTTTGAGGCTTCAAATTTGATGTGAGGTACTCACAAAAAATAAGCAGATCCTTTTGTGCAGCAGTTGATGAATTGCTCATAACTTAGTAGAGACAACATGGAGATCGTTTTATCTGTTTAAGTTGAAGATATTTTTGATCAAAAATGTACCTTTTGATAAAAAAGACCAGTCTTGTGTTTAATATGGATCTTTACTTTTCTTACAAGATATGCATTGCCATCTTCTGAAATTGCTACATTTCTTTTTTGATATCTTGCTTTTACTAATTAAGTTACTTAGCCTGATGCAAACTCTTAATGTGCATGTCCGACCGTGTCTTCCCCCTCCCCCGATTCAACCGGAAGTAGTCGATTTAGATAGCAAAGGCTTATTTTCTCATTGTCGCTCCTGAAAATTTGAACCTTCAAATCAGTTATTCCAAGAATAAACAAAAAACACCGTTTTATGGTTAAGGCTCAGTATTGAATAGGGATTTGCAATGTGCATAATTACTTCTACCATAAAAACTGCAACTTTGTTTCCCACGGTTCTTGATGGGGCATATGTGCAAGTGCCAGGCTCTCATATCAAGTAGAGAACACAATAGGCATAAATCGGAAACAAGCATCTTTAACTTTACATCCCCACAGAGCAAGTATATGGCAGAACTACCACAAAGGTTGTAACACATTATAGCCATTATGCAATGGCTTCCTCAGGTCATTGGGAATTAAATTCAATAGCCCACTGACCTAAGGCTAGTGATGTCTATGTGAGCTATACTTCATGTGTAAATTAACTTCAATGAGGTACTCTTAACCATATGCAGTCCTTTGATTTTTACCTCAGCTATGAGCATATATTTTGCCATTGGTTATAGCATAGAAGTCAGTGGCATTTTGTAACGCCTTTCTCAAGTGGTGGTATGTCATTGGCAATTAACTCAATAGCTACTTGCCTGGGGTTAGGGATGTCTGTACATGAGCTACACTTGTGTATAAGTGAGGTGCATTTTTATTTTAACACTCTTTTGAAATCATAAATATGTGAACACTTACTTTTGATTAAATTGAAGACTATCCTGGATATCTTTTAAACAGTAGCGGGGGGCGGAGCAAAGTGGGGAAACTTCCCCCCTGAAAAATTAATGATTTTCTGCACATGCACCAATTTACAGTGAAAACAACATAGGCCTATACTATACTAACAAATTTTAATATATACTTCCCCCCCTGAAAATATGTGTCCCCCTTTTGCCCTCCCCAAGGGAAAGCTGGTTACGCCACTGCTTTTAAAATATCCATGATATGCTCTTCAAATGCTGTGAGCAACACCAAGAACATAGCAAATTTAAACATGTTTCACAAAGTTTGAATTCTTTACCACATTATTTGTTGTAGAAATGTTATAAAACATATCTTTGCTCTGTGGGGATAGCTGGTGTATCATTTGACAAAGGTGAATATTGCCAACCATCTATGTAACATTATAAATGACGTGTGAAGTAAGACTACTGTGCATACTGGAGATCATGTGTTATGATACATGCCTTTGTAAAGGTCACAGCATTGAATTCATGTGTAGACAGTGTATTGACAAAGGATAACAGGTCTATATAGAAGTTGTAAATGTCACCTGGTACTAGAGTGTAGATAGGATATCCCAGGGGTGGATTAACTATCTTGATGTAATTGAAGGGTATGCTGTGATATATACAGGCAGACTTCTTACTTTGATGCCTGCCATATAAGGCAAAGAAAAAGTTTGTTTCCAGTAGTTTGGCCAAAATCCAAAATGCATTTTTTTATTTGTAATTTAAAAATTGAAAATGATTTTCTCTACAAATGTCTGAAATCACACCAATTGGTAAGTTAAATCAGTTGCAAACCATATTTTACTGTGAAATTATTTGCTTATAGATAAAAATACCAATTTTAGAGCATTTATATCTAAAAAAAATGAAATTTACTACATCTGTGAAGCATTTTTTTATCTTTACAAAAAGCATTTTCTCAATTCATCAAACACAAAATGCATTTAAAATGGCTTCAAAATTAAAATGCGCACGGCGTACTGGAAACAAACTTGTTTCTTTTTTTGGCCTAATAGGTATTGTGTGTGTGTACTCCTATTGTGAGTAAAAAGTCCCCACCCTTTAGACACCTAACTTCATATCTACTGCTTACACCCAGTTCAAGAAAAAGAACAGCTTTAAAGAGACACTGGCACATTTGAAAAGTAGTGCGCCCTCAAGATTTTTTAAAATCTATATTTTTGCATGGTTGTAAAGCTTTTATATACATTAGCCCTCACCTGAAATGATTAAGACAAAATCAACGTCCTTATGGGTAAACCGAATGATTTTATAATTAATGTCGCCGGCGACATTAGTTCAGCAGAGGACGGAAATGGCGTTTAATACAAGAAAACACACGCCGTATGCATGCTTCCCACAGCATGAAAAAAAAAAAAAAAAAAAAGACTACTGTGCATACTGGAGATCATGTGTTATGATACATGCCTTTGTAAAGGTCACAGCATTGAATTCATGTGTAGACAGTGTATTGACAAAGGATAACAGGTCTATATAGAAGTTGTAAATGTCATCTGGTACTAGAGTGTATATAAGATATCCCAGGGGTGGATTCACTATCTTGATGTAATTGAAGGGTATGCTGTGATATATACAGGCAGACTTCTTACTTGATCATCCATTAGGCAAGAAAAAGTTTGTTTCCAGTAGTTTGGCCAAACCAAAATGCATTTTTTATTTGTATTTAATAAATTGAAAATGCATATTCTCTACAATGTCTGAAATCACACCAATTTGTATAGTCTAAACAGTTGCAAACCATATTTTTAACTGTGAAATTATTTGCTTATAGAAAAAATACAAATTTTTAGAGTACTTATATCTAAAAAAATGAAATTTACTACATCTGTGAAGCATTTTTTTTATCTTTACAAAAAAACGCATTTCCTAAATTCATCAAACACAAAATGCAATTTAAAATGGCTTCAAAATTTAAATGCGCACGGCGTACTGGAAACAAACTTGTTTCTTTTTTGGCCTAACCTAATAGGTATTGTGTATGTAACCTATTGTGGGTGGAAAAAGTCCCCACCCTTTAGACACCCTCTAACTTCATATCTACTGCTTACACCCAGTTCAAGAAAAAAGAACAGCTTTAAAGAGACACTGGCAAATTTGAAAAGTAGTGCGCCCTCAAGATTTTTTAAAAAGCGATATTTTGCATGGTTGTAAAGCTTTATATCATTAGCCCTCACCTGAAATGATTTGAAGACCAAATCAGCTTACCTTATGGGATGGTAAACCGAAATGATTTTATAATTAATGTCGCCGGCTACATTAGTTCAGACAGAGGACGGAAATGGCGTTTAGTACAAGGAAAAAACACGCCGTATGCAGGTTTCCCACAGCATGTACCCTGCTTGACCGGTTGTGACCTTTGTGGTTTTAATTCAATGAGTATGAGTCTATGATATTCAGGTAATATACAATTGTTGATTAAAGTTATGTAAAACGTAAAAGGTAGACTACAAATTCCTGGATGTCTTTAACCCGTTATTAACGTCCCTATAGGTTTTTAAGTATTGTTTTTTCATGTTTTAAAAGGTATCTCTATTTGCAAATGGCCTAAATATCATTCGAGAGTAAATTGAAGAAATTTCGTTATTTTGTGAAATTTGGCCAGTTGCCACTTTAAATGATCGAATACGAAAAATAAAAAGTGAGATCCAACATGAAAATGGTACTGGATCCTAATCATATTATGAGGCCTCTTGGGAATACAACAAAGTTCACTTTATAATACAGCCAAAAGTGATCAAAAGTCAAATTGTAAGCCAATTTTGGTGATTTGTGTGGTCACCATACTTGGGGGCCAGTGACATGATTTCGTTCAGGCACATTTTACACTGGTTATTCATACAAGGGAAAGCTCAAAAAAACAGTTCTTTAAGCCTTCATGTTGGCAGAGGGACATGGCCAGTAAGGGGAAGGGAGCCATATGTTTTCTGGCAAACATATGTAAACGTGTAATATAGAGGTCAAGGATGGCAAATGTGGTATGTACAATTGATTCGTCATGTGCTGTCATGGCATTGTGCAGTAGACACTTGACAGAATGTATGGCAAACCTCATTGCATCCTTGGGACTTCTATATGACAACATCTTCCAAACAAAAACGTAAATTAGTTGGTTAAATTGGACTAAATGTTGTTTTGTAGTGTTGGTTTTTTTGTTTTTCAGGGTCTGTCATTGTTACAGCTTCTCTAAATTATGTTGTTCTTGCAAGTTATGCTTACATGGAAACACCAATAGAAACAATTTATTGAAATCAGTACTCTACATTATTAGATATAAGTATTATCTAATAGTTATATTTTCTCTTTAAAATTATGATCAGTGATTTTTCTGAAATTTTGGGAATATAATTGGTTCATATCCAAGAGGTCTATTAACTTTTTTGAGCTTACCCACCAGCTATATTGTTGCGTAAGTTATTGATCACATGAAATTTGTCACTAGAGGAAATTTAATGAATCAAATTTCTCTACAGTATTAGATTAAAGTAACTGTATAAGAGTTTATGTTACATATTATCTCCATAGTTATGTTTTCTCTTAAAACATTAATGTTGTGTTTATTTCTTGGAATTTTGAATATAATTGGTTCATATCCAAGAGGTCTATAACTTTTTTGAAGCTTACCCACCAGCTATATTGTACAACTTTATTAATATATATTATACACAGATATTTATAATACATACTACAAATTGCATGTATTCAATTTGCATGTATTCAATTTTGATCTTTACATATGACCATTGATGGCTGTATGGGAAATCATGCAAAATTAAGGGGGTTGGCTGGCACTCTCTTTGGAAAGGGGGGTCTTACATATTAGGGTGGTCAGGCACGTCGGATATGCTGGCCCTAAATCGGCTCCAGGGCCATGACCATCTTTTATTCTCATAAGGCACTATTCACTATTTTTTCTACTTCATTCACAACTCTTAGTTTTATGTTCCAATCTCCAACTCTAAAATAACAAATAAAATCATAAACTAATTTTTTTCCTGAGTGGGATTCGAACCCACGACCTTTGATAACAAGACGAGCGCCACAGACACACGCCAAGCCAACGGCAATCCGAGCCGGCAGAAGGCTTACTTTTTAATACTTCCATCTAAACATTACGGAATAACGCACACATAATAATGAATAGCGCCCCTATGAAACGAGTTGAAAATATAATGCTTCCCTGAGCCTGATTTCGGCCAAAATCTCCAAGAATCGGTGGTCAGCATCAATTTTATGACCCTCTATTGATAAAAGCCTAATTTAATGACCTCTCGGGTTGACAATTCCATGATGGTAGCGTCATGATAGCCAAGAGCACTTTGAAAACGTCTAAAATGCTATACAAATTTGGTTAATTATTATTGATATTCGGGCCTTGAAAACTTTAAAACTGAGATATGCGCTGAAGTTGGGGCATTTGTTTTCAATATTTTGATGCTGGTTCGAGTCTATGGCATCTGATATTTTAAAAAATATTACCCCTCCATTTTAGTGTTAAAATTTTTTGATGTCCTATTTTTAATATGTCAAAAATTATGACCCAAAAATTATGATCCCCTATTTTAGTTTATCAGAAAGTATGACCCCAAAATATTTGAGATCCTCTTGCTGAAAAAGAGACAAGTTTTTTTTACTGTGTAAAACATCCATTATGCTAGAACACAATATAAGCAAGTACTGCATGCTGCATGCACACGTTTTCCAGGTTCTAATGACCCAAATAAAGCAAATCCAAAGTGGCAATTGGTTTGCTAATATTGTGATAAGTTAACAAAACAAAATCAAAATCATACAACAAAAGCCATGAAAATCAAATTTGGTGTGATCAAAGATTTGCATAAAATGCAATAATATAAATGAACATATTTTTATTATCCCCCTGGCTTGAAAAGCAGAGGGGGATTTTGCGATAGCGCACATGTCCGTATGTGTATGTATGGGTGTGTGTGTGTGTGTGTTCCGATTATTGGAGATTTTGGCCCGAAATCATGCTTCAGGAGCATATATTTTCAACTCGTCTCATAGGGGCGCTATTCATTATTATGTGTGCGCTTTATTCCGTTAATGTTTATATTGAAGTATTACAAAAGAACAACTTCCTGCCGGCTCGGATTGCGTGGCGTGTGTCTGTGGGCGCTCGTCTTGTTATCTAAAGGTCGTGGGTTCAAATCCCACTCCAGGAACAAAATTTAGTTTACGATTTTATTTGTATTTTAGAGTTGGAGATTGGAATCATAAAAACATCAGAGTTGTGGATTGAAGTACAAAAATATTGAATAGCTGCCTTATGAGATAATAAGACTGGTCATGGTCCTGGAGCATGATTTCGGGCCAGAATCTCCGACGTGCGTGTGTTCCAGTTTGGTTAGGTTTTTGTTTTTCACGTCTTATTTACACCAGACTTGGGGTTAAGGTCAATAGGGGTTCCTTAATGTGTGGATGATGTCAAAGGTCATGGACCAAGGTCAAAGAAGGTCATCTGAGGTCATGTTCCAGACTGCCATCTTGCCAGGGGGATGATGCAAGTTTACTTGCAGTATTTTTGAACATTTCTATATTAAAATGAGAAACATCACTTAAAATGTATTGGTGATATTAGTGTATCACCTGGTACAATGTATACCTATTTAGCTTTAAGCACTTCAGTTAATGAAATAAAAGACGATTAGTGACTTTGCACTATTTAATAAGGATTTAAAATGTATCCATTGATTGTATATAATTTGTTTTAACTATAAAGTATATAGTGTTATTGTGAATAATTATGTCATGAATGATTTATATGATGTGCCATATCTATAGCAGTGAAACTGTGATTGATGAAAAAAATTGAAATTAAAATTGAATTGGTGTCAATTCCCAAAAGGCTGTGTTTGGTTTTGTATTGCAATAGTAGTAGTAATAATAATAAAACCAAAGTTTCAAATCCGGTTTTGTCCCAGCTAATTTAGGTGGCCGGATTCACCTCACATTTACAGCAATACTGCTGTGTGAGGATTTATTGGAGCAAGAGATAATTGCAGTGTATGTTTAATTATTGAACACCACTTTTTGTGTCGCCTGCCTTAAGGCAGAAAGACACATTGGGATCACTTTGTCCCCTGTAGTCTGTTGTTGATGTCTGTTGTTGTGAAAAAGAGTTAACATTTGCTTGTAATATCCACATACTTGATGGATTTAAACCAAACTTCAGTCATAGATGCAACACGGGATCCCGCATTTGCTGATGAGGTCAAAGATCACATACTAAGATCAAAGGTCATGTGAGGTCAAGTTGTAAGATAGGCTGAAAATGTAAAATTGACCTAAATTGAAAAGTTGAAGTTCAATTGGAACCAAACTTGAATCATAGGTGCAACATTGGGTCCCTCATTTGTTAATGAGGTCAAAGGTCACATCCCAAGGTCAAAGGTCATGTAAGGTCAAGTTGTAAGATAGTCTGAAAATGTAAAATTGACCTAAATTGAAAAGTTGAAGTTCAATTGGAACCAAACTTGAATCATAGGTGCAACATTGGGTCCCTCATTTGTTAATGAGGTCAAAGGTCACATGCCAAGGTCAACGGTCAAATGAGACCTATCATTACAAACCGCGAGGGCAGGCGACACATGCGGTCCGAGGACCGATGTATTTTTTAATAGCAGCACACATCTTTCTGATGGTGCGTTCAAAACACTGAAACCTAGCAAATACAAACAAAACAAACTAAAGAACTGAAATACAACTTATACATTTTCCGAATGCAGGAACACTTGAAACACACACACACACACTTGCATGCACGCCCGTGCAAACATCCACACACGTCATATGCACATATTAAAATTTGAAACAAAGCAATACAATTGTTAAAGAATTACCAGTAAGCAAATTCAAGATAGCCCTGATAAAAACAATGGTTATACTAAAATGTAAAGTACCGTACATCAAATTACAGTATACAGGTAAGAAGTGTGAAACACAAAGATTTTGTGGTCCTGGTTTTCCATGCAGAGATTAGGAAAGTTTTGCAACACTGATCAAAGATGTTACCCAAGACATTATTTTGGAAGAGGTTATCAAGCATTAAATGACACTTTTTTTGCGATAGCACACATGTCTGTATATGCATGTATGCCAGTTTTTCACATCTCCTTCGAAAAGTCTGATTTAAACCAGACTTGGGGTTAAGGTGCAATATGGGTTCTTCTATGTGTGGATGATATCAAAGGTCAGTTGAGGTCATGTTCCAGCCTGCCATTTTGCCAGGGGGATGACGCAAGTTTACTTACAGTATTTTTTAACACTGTGTTTACCAATGGTTCAGAAATTTAAAGAATGTGGGGTTAGCGAGACAATTTCGCTAAGACTAACACAATACCATTAAGAAATTTTGGTTATCAAAAAATCTCAAAATTTTGGATGTTTTGCCATCCTCCCCAGAATTTCACTTTTGGCCTCCAAGAATTTCACTTTTGGCCCCCCAGAATTTCACTTTTGCTTCCCCCAAATTTCACTTTGCCCTCTGCCCCCCCCAAAAAAGAAGTCTGGCACCGCCACTGTTTTCAATGGGTCACTGATGGGCTTCTTTACTTGGGCTTTCAGTGGGTTTCCTATATGGGACTATTGTAGATATTCAATGTTGGGCTTCTTGGGGTTTGAGTGAGTGATTTCCTATATGAGACCATTTTGGGTTTACGGTGGGTCACTGATGGGCTTCTTTACTTGGGCTTTGAGTGGGTTTCCTATATGGAATTATTTTGAGTTTGCGGTGGGTTGTTTGATATGTGTTCTGAGTGGGTTTCCAAGATGGGGCCATAGTGAGTTTTGATTGGTGTACAGGCAAGGGCTTTAAATTGTTTATGGATAATAATAATAATTGTCACTTATAAAGCGCTACAACAAAGTATCTAAGTGCTGTACATAATCACACAAACACACCAAAAATGCAGTTTCTTAATCTATAAATTAAATGAAATACAATATAAGTTCAGCAAAAGGCCAATTTGCCACCCAAACTAACTGACTCTGATAAAAAAAGGTATGTGTTCAGTCTAGTTTTAAAAGTGGAAACAGTTGGTGAATTTCTATCATCCATCGGGAGGCTGTTTCACATACGAGGAGCTGCAATGGCAAAAGCCCGGTACCCATACATACTGGACCAGCACTAAGAAGACCTTTCGACGATGAGCGTAGAGAAATACTTGGATTATAATCCGAGATAAGTTCCTCGAGGTACTTGGGAGCCATACCATTTCGTATCTTATAGGTAATGAGTACGATTTTGAGTTAACGTGCAGGGTCTATTCTGCACCCATTACCAGAATTATTCTTTTTGCTATATCCTGTTTTCAAGGACCCATGTGGGACCCATCCTAATCAGCAACGCAACAATATTGGTCCAAAATTGATGTTACATTGGCCCAACATATAACAATAATTGGTGGGGCATTTTCAGGGCTGCCCAGTTGTGGGTTGTTTTGTATCTTCATTTAATATGTTGACTAAACTCGTCCATGTCGATTTGAAAGGTTTGAGTTTAATAATTTGAACTTCAGTAATCTTAATCTTATTTGACGCCAATTTGTAAGTACAAGTAGACGACTGGATAAGACATTTTGTAACCATGTTAATATGAGATGTAAATGCTGACCAGTGGCGTAACCAGTGGGGGGGGATGTGCAAGCCCCCTGCTCAGAAGCCGAAAAAAAAAAAAAAAAAAAAAAAAAAAAAAAAAAAAAAAAAAAAAAAAAAAAAAAAAAAAAAAAAAAAAAAAAAAAAAAAAAAAAAAAAAAACCCCCCCCCTTTGCAAAGGTCTGATTACGCCACTGATGCTGCATGTTAGCCTAATGAATCATTGAACTTAAAACAATAACTAATTAAACTGTAATGTCTTTTTTTTCATCCGACACTAATTTCTTTAATTAAGAGGAGTGGTCGGGTTAACGCAGTGGATCTTCCCTCGCTCCGAGAACCGCGAAATTCTAGTTTAAATTGTGACCACAATTAGCATATACGATTATGCTACACAACTCCAACGTGTATAAAATAGAGCTGCGGGAAAGCTGCTAAACTAATTTTCAAATGCAGAAAACATGATCACATGTCGCCACTCATTCAAGAATTGCACTGGCTTACCATTCAAAAAGTAATTAATTCATTTCAAGGTTCTGACAATTGTCTTCAAATGTTTCATAGATTCTGATAATGTTCCATCATACCTTACTGAACTCATCATTCAATATGTTCCCACACACCCTGGAATACGATCTTCTCAGGATACAAGACTCTTAACCATTCCATTCACTCGTACTGGAACTTTGGAACAACCTTCCATACTAGGCAGTCCCCGGGTTTTGCGATCACCTGGCTTGAATGACCCCTGATGACCTTGTCGTGACCTTTAAAATTTGTGGGCATCAACAATCGACCCCACCCTGCAAGTTTCATGTCCATACACCAACGTTGACCCCATTTGACTTCCTTTGACCTTGAGTGATCCGTGATGACCTTTGATCCACTAACCAATACAAACTCGGTCTTCGGACAATCAAGGGGCACCCACCCACCCACCAAGTTTTAGGAATGTGCGACCCTCGGTCTCCGAGAAAATAGACACGGACAGACACGCTGACAGACAGACCACCGATTATAGATATAGATTACATTCGTCATGCAGCTTCACTGGCAACCTTCAAATCACAGCTCAAAAGTTATTTATTTGATTTGTGAATTTTCTCCCTGTTTTCTTTTGTAAGGTGTTCTGATACTTAGTCTTCTTTGTAAATGCACCTAAAATCACTAGTGTAGTAGTACATAGTAGTAACATTTTTTCTTAGAGTGATTGTGACCACAACTCTCACTTTCCGAACATGTTCACAATAATTAGGAAACGATGGTAAGATAATGAAAAATAGGTCGTCCGATCATGTGGTCAAAGAATACGTGCTAAGCAATATAATGACCTTAAGTTACCACCGAATGACCTTTGACCCCTTATCTGTTACCCCACATAAGACCCCTTGTCTCAATGTATATAAGCATACCGAGTATGAACTTGCTCCATCACTGTACTAAAAAGCTGCAGTAAGTTGAAAAAGTGCTCCCTAAAGGTGTATACTAGAGCAACATAATGACCCTAAGTGACCCTAAATGATCTTTGACCTCTTCATCTGTTACCCCCACAGAGCTGGAATAATAAATATATTATATTTACGTCGTTGGTTACCCCACATAAGACGCCCCCTTGTTTCAATATATAAGCATACCAACTTACCAAGTATGAACTTAATCCATTACTGCATTAAAATAGAACCAAAAGGTATATACTAAATGTTTAAAATAACAGAGACATAACGAATCATGCTGACATAAGGCCTATCCGGTTAAAAATCCCAAGTGACTGGGTTTTAGTTTGAATCTGTTATTTTCATATGTTAAGGTATCCTCTATTTTGTGATTAAAATATTTAATTTCTCTATTTTTCTTTAGAAAAAAATCTCACAGGAAAAATACTTCGTTAATTATGGAAGAGAAAATTGGAATTTCCCTTGTGCTGTATTGGGACACTGCCAGGTGTTGCTTATGCTTTAGAGATCATGCTAGATGAGATAAGTACTACAAACAGCTTGGTATTTTCCAAGTTGTTCTGCAAGATTGCAAAATAGGCAGTTTCCTATGATATCATTAAATGCAAGATGATGCAATGCATAATGACATTTGTGTGAGATCCAATTGGACAGTGTTAGACTATGTCCATGATGTCTATGCATGATGATGCTGTAATAATTATTATTAGATATTAGGGGAAATCTAACTGCAGAAAAACATGAATACAAATAAATAATATAGAAAACTTGGTCAGTTGTTTAGTTTTGGATCTCCAGTATGGTAGATCAGTACCGGGATCAGTACACAGGTGTCGGTCGTTTCAAAAGCAATATGCACCGATGGGGGCTGCGACCATCTCCAGCCTGCCAATGAGGTTCTCCGTTACAGACTGCGGATCACATTCTCAGTGAGTGCCCTACCTTTCGTCCACCGGTGGATACAGACTTCTCAAACTCCAACCAGTCAACAATGAGCTGGCTTCACCAACTACAACACATAGCTGCTGCCTCATACGCAAGAAGAAGAAGATCAGTGCAGTACACAGTATCATCAAATGATAGATACCACAGGAGCTGCATGTGCAATCTATCTGTCTGCTGTCGTTTTAAAAAACACAAGAGCTTCAGTTTTGAAATAAAAAAAGAGGATTCCAGTTTGTGGTCCTACAAGTGGACATTTGCGACAGACGGACTTTAGGTGGTAATAGATTATTGTACTGCGGAATATTAGTGTCGTCGAGGGAAACGCCGTCCACAGTCTTGAACTGCTGGACAAAGTTATCTTCAGAACTGCTCCGAAAAAGGAACTTCTGAAGAAGATTTCCATGGATTATATTATGAAATATATATGCTGCATGCTGTCATTTTGGAGTCTTCACTGTTTTACATTTTCCCACTCAGATGTGACGACTTATGTCCCGCAGAATTAAAAGAAGCGTTGCAGTTCAACGATGGTATGTCCTTACCATGCTTACACTGGTAAGGACATACCATCGTTGAACTACAACGCGTCTTTTAATTCTGCGGGACATAAGTCGTCACATCCGAGTGGGAAAATGTAAAATCTTAACATTGAGTGTATCATTATTGAATTGTAATTGTGTTTTGGACATACCAAATTCTTGAACTTATCAGTTTGATTAAAATCACAATAATAACAGCCTTGTTTGTGTTTAAAGGGTATTTCTGACCTTGGCGTCCATGAGACGTTGTAACACATATACACGGGGTACACTTTTAGGGGGGTTTTGTTGGTACATTTTGTGATTGACAACCATTTTAGCCACCATAGAGAAATGTTGAAATCTCAAAACAGTACGATAAGTGATGGAGAATAAGGCCGTTATCCGGCCGTTATATTCAAGAGCCTTTTATATTCTACAAATAGCTGTGCTAATACATGATAAGATGTTCCATACCAATTTTGAAGATGTAATTGTTGAATTCCCATGGGCCCATTCTTACTGAATATGTGAACATGATCTGAGTGCTTTGAAGTGATGATTGTATACGAACCTATACGAGCTTACTTACCTGTTGACATTCTATAACCTTCGATTTGTTCTTGTGTCGTCTGCTTGTCGGCGATTGGCACACAGGGATTACTTTGCTCTGAAAAAAAATCGGATGAACTGAAGGCGCGTCCGATTTTTTTCAGAGGTCATCCAATATTCTGTGTATCACCTCAAGTCATCCAACCATATTTAGCTTATTTAGACTAGACTATATTTTTAACTAGACTACTTCGTAGTCCTTACATTGATTGATCAGGTACATTTAGTCTAATTTGGATGATAATCTATGAATGAAATATTTCAAATGAGTCTTCTTCTTATCATGTCCAAACACTGATTCTCAAATATGATCCAGCCAGAGATGCATAATGTGTACAACGTCTGGCTGCTTCACTGAATTTCGCAAGGTCCTTGTTTGTGCATTGTTGCTCCAGAAGTGGGCAGACCAAGAGATGTTCCATTGTCTGTGGTGCTGTTCCACAACCATAGGTAGGGTCCTGATCTGCTTCCAGATAGCCCCATTTCTGCAAGGAAACCTTAGATCGGCCAATTCTGGTTCTTAATCTGTTGAGGCATCGCCATTCAGCCCATGAGGAGTCAGCTCCAGGTGGAGATGCTCACAAGGTTCGATACCAATAGATGTTACTTGGTTTATTGGGAGCCTTTCTTTCCACAAGGCGACTCTCTTAAGCTCCTTTATAGAGACTGTTTCAAGAGGTTGGACTTTGCTTAAGAAACTCTCTCTCTCTGGATTTAAGGCGGTTGGCAGCAGGTATCTGTCCAGACATAGGGTGCTTTACATTAGATACTTGGCAGCTATGCTCTTGCATGCTCGCTACACTACGACGGATATCTGGTGGAGCAATTCCTGCTATAATGTGTAAGTTTTCCGTTAGTGTTGGACGGAGAGATCCTGTGATAAGCCGGCAGGAGGCATTTAACACTGAATTAAGCTTCTTGGCATAGGTTGATCTTTCCCATACAGGGCAAGCATACTCTGCACATGAGTAGCACAGGGCAAGTGCCGTCGATCTTGGAGAATGTGGGCGAGCACCCCATCTTGTGCCAGTGAGTTTGTTCAAGATATTATTGCGTGAACATACTTTACTCTTCATCTTCTCAATATGGGTCTTATAAGAGAGAGTGCGATCCAAGGTAACTCCTATGTAGACAGGGTTTTCACAGTGCTCCAGGGGGTTCAAGACCAGGTAACTTTAAGCTGACTTTTCCTGGTTGAAGTTTAGCAATGCCGGATTCCAATTCGTCCATGTTGAAGGGGCGGGTGAAACCAGGGTCGCCACTAAACCTCTATATGGTCAACCTCTATGGTCTAGTTTGGTCTTCTTGTGCTTCTTGCTGCACTTGCTATTTAAAAGCAGTTGGTGTGCAACTTGCTTGGGCGTGACATTTGGTTGCTGTGGAGGTTCTGTTGGATCCCCTCAGAGCTTTCGGTTCGTAGACCATGCTTTCTTGCTGTTATGGGTCATATCGGTGGATTCAATCAAAGTATGCGAAAGGTTTTGATATTTTCCTGGGAGATCCTCTCCGAAACTTTCACACATTTAGCAGTTGCTTCAGCCGAAAAAGGATCAGCTTCAAATGAGTAATTCACCGATAGTGATTTGTGCTGATCTTCCGTATAGTCCTCATCCCCTTTAACATATGAGGTGTCGCTAAAATTGTCTTGATTTTTGCATTGATGTAAAGGTTTCCATCCCTATCTGAAAAGATTAGAACTGAAATTATTTCTTGTACAAAATTTGTAAAATTTCAATTTTTATATTGGGCAAACCGAATTCAGCCTAGTATGTTTTATAATTATGAACTATAAGCCAATACAAAAATTGGCCTTTTTATTTTTTTTATTTGTCACTTTTAAGACACTTCTGTAGCCAAATACAAGGTCAGAAATATATTGTGTCTAATCTATAAAATGATATACGTGTGACACAATATATGGATGCCTCAAAATCTCTCGTTGCACCTATATTTATTAGCAATGGGTTTCATTTTGAATGTGCAAACGGCTGAATGTCTTGTTCGAAAATTATTTCAATTTGTTGTATTCATCCTAATAGTACAAAATCCCCTGTGAATTTTACAAATCCCTCAGCATTATACAGTTGTTACACGTTCTATATCATAGATTTTTACCACTTCATATTTACCACTTTATGCAATTTTAACAATAACTTAATTAATAATTTACTTAAGGAGACATAGTTAATGGCTTTATATCTTTATCCAACATCATAACGTTAGTTTCCCCACACTCTCCAGATACATTTCTCTTAGGTATAGAGCTCTCTCTTCCTGAGGTACGTTCACCTCTTTCCATGCTATTGAACTCTGTGTTCAGCAAAGTGTTTTTCAAGCACTTCAATCTAGATAACTCAAATATGTTGTATTTGCGTTCTTACCGAAGCTGTCGCCTGTGTTGTTTTTTGCGAGTATAAAAACGAAAAGTAATAGCGTGCTTATCCTATGTATGAATGGATTGATATGTGTGTTTCTCTTGAGTTGAACGCCAGATTTTGTTGTTATAGGAAAGTCAAACTTGAGTGTTATATGGATATTACTATTTTGGTAACATGTACTATCTCTGACCTGGTTTGGGGTAAAAATTATTGTGCAATTTACAGTAAAATCACAGTATTTGGCTGTAAATTAAAAATAAATACTGTATAGTTTTATGTCTGATTTTCCTGGCCTCTTATAACTAAAAGAAATGGAGCTCTTATTCTAATTTTAAGGAATATCAACATTATCGATCATTTCTATTGTACAATTAAAGATCGATATACTATCAGTGATCCATGCACCCGAATGAGTCAAAATATTTGAAATTTGCATGAATAGCTTGAAAGTGGCGGATAAGTCTGTAGAACTCTCATAAGATTTTTTTTCAAATGAAAACTTGACAGAGAAGGAAGAAAACGGCAGTGTTCAAAGATATTAATCTCCGTTCATTTACGTGTTGTAGTACTAATAAGTGTCCATACGGACAGTAATGACTAAAATATCAAATGTTGTCCTCATTGCTTTCAGTTTTAGCACTTGTAGGATATACGTTAGGATTTTGATATACCTATACTTGTTACTGACATGCAAAAATCTGATTTATGTTTTTTTCGATTTTCTGACTTAGCAAATCACTGATAGTGCTTTTAAGTACTAAACTTTACAGGAAAAAAAAATACTGTAAATTTTACCGGAAAATCCTGGCAGAAATTCTGCCAACAAAATCCCGTTAAAATACAGCTTTTACAGGTTTCTATTCAAATTCACTGTATATTTGACAGTTTGGTGTAATTTTTTTACAAAAAACTGAATTTTACAGTGTAAAAAATGGTTGGCATCTGGGTCATTCCTCCGTGTAATATTGGGGAGAAAGAGAGAGAGAGAGAGAGAGAGAGGAGAGAGAGAGAGAGAGAGGAGAGAGAGAGAGAGAGAGAGAGATGCCTATAATCTTTCATGCGAGTTTGCTCTTGTTTGTTTTGAATTTTCCCACTCTCCCGCCCACTCTAAAAATAAAAATATAACAGGTGCGCTACATTCCTCAAAAGCCTGACAGCAGGCTAAACAATTTACGAACTGAGTCAGTGTATTAATTCGCATTGAAGTTCGGTCGGTAAAAAAGTGCAAATTAATTTACAAATTTCAATTGCGTCAACTCGATCTTTTAAAAATCGTATCTTTACAGCATGACGCTTCATATTTGAACGTAAATTTCAAATTCCATTTAAAATTTCCGACCGCTATCTTCCGAATTCCGTGTGTTCGTGGGCGGATGAATCTTTAATAGTAGCCTAAGCATGCAGAATTGCAGACGACATTTCGAGCAATCCGAATAAGTTCTCACTACCGGCTGCATGGAAAACAATATGAAACAATTTACTGGGATTTAATCAATGTAAGTAGTTAAACTAGATTTTTGTTCAAATGACAGCGTTTTGTGAATATAGAGAATGTTTTTAACATGTTAATAATCTAGGCCTATATGTAGCTAATTAGGCCTATAGCAGCCTAGTGGAAGAGTCCGGGAAAGAGTGGGGTAAGTTTAGCACGATTCATCTTGCCTCTTCACAGTTGTGGCGACTTTTGTTTGGTCCTTTTTGATTTTTCACTTTGGTTTTTATCGTATTCATTTTTTTTACCATAGGCCACCCTGTTTGAGCCCCCTGGGGGCACTCATATATGAAAGTGACGGGGATGTGCGGATTGGACTTTCAAAGTAGGGGCATTTGCTGAACTTTAAGGGGAAAAGGGGGTCATTTGGTGAGGAGGGTGCAACATTGGGGGTCAATCACTGATCCTCTCACAATTTGTGAAAAAGGGGGTCATTCTCTGGCAAATTCTAACCATTCAAACCCAGTTTATATTGTTATAACATTAACAAAAAAGAGGGGCTTTCTGTAAAAGCATGAAATAGAAGTAGGGGGTCATTCAGTGACATTTGATTAAAAATGGGAGGCATCAACTGAGAGTAAAAAAAAGTGGGGTCTTGAAATCGGTGACAGGTTAAAAAACGGGGTCTTTCAGTTAAAGCAGGTTTATAAAAGGGGGTCAATAGTGCCGCACATCCCCGTCACCTATTTTTAGTTTTTAGGGAGCACCCCCCCCCCCCGGTTCGAGCAAGCGGCCTTTGTATTGTAAGAGACACAATGATAAAAGCCTTGCTTGGCCAGATCATTATAATGCATGACGAATCCTGCTAGGGTAAGTTGAGCCAACGTAAGTAGCTGTAAGTTGAGCCACCTTAGTGGAAGAAATTTAAATAATATAATAGTTTCTTATGTGAGTGTGCAAATCCGGATAAAATTGTGAATTTTGGTACACAAGTACTTCGTACATTGATAATTAAAAAAAATGATGGAAGCACTTGCCACACCCCTTTCATGGCCCCAGCTTGGATTTCAAGGTTACACAGGGGTAAAATTTCGGTTGTGTTGAAAAGCACACCATGATGTCTGTCTGGTTACAAGGATTCCAAAAAGGTATAGTTTATACTACCTGTGACCTATAGTTTAGGAATTATGGGGTAAAAACTGTAAAAATGGTGTAAAAGTCAATTTTGGTTTGTACAGGGGTCAAAATTAAAAGTTGCTCCAATTTTTGTTTTCAGTTTTAGCACTTGGGGATAACGTTTAGGATTTTGATTACCTATACTTGTTACGGCAATGCAAAAATCTGATTTATTTATTTTTTTTTTTTTTTTTTTTTGTTTTTTTTTTCCGATTTCTTCTGACTTCGCAAATCACTGATAGGTGCTTGTTACGTACTAAACTCTTTACAGGAAAAAAAAATACTGTACAATTTTAAAACCACCCGGAAAATCCTGGCAACAATTCTTCTGCCAACAAATCCGCTTTAAAATACAAGCTTTTACAGGGTTGGTTTTTTCTGTCAACTTCAACTGTATTTTGACAGTTTGAATGTAATTTTTTTACAAAAAACTGAATTTTACAGTTAAAACATGGTGGCATCTGGGTCTCCCCGTGTAATTTGGGGAGAAAAGAAGAGAGAGATAGAGGGAGAGAGGAGAGAGTATGCCTCTAATCTTTCATTGCATGCGAGTTTTGCTCGTGTTGTTTGATTTTCTTCCCACTCCCCGCCCCCTCTAAAAATACAATTTCACGATGCGCTACATGCCCAAAAGCCGACAAGCAGGCTAAACAATTTAAACGAACCCGAGTCAGTGTTTAATTCGCATACGTTCGGTCGGTAAAACGAGTGCAAATAATTTACAAATTTCAATTGCGTCAACTCGATCTTTTAAAATCGGAATCTTTACGCATGACGCTTCCTATTTGAAGTACATTTCAAATTCCATTTAAAATTTTCCGACCGCTATCTTCCGTGTGTTCGTGGGCGGATGAATCTTTAATAGTAGCCTAAGCATGCAGAATTTGCAGACTACCTTTCGATCGAGCATCCGAATAGTTTCTCACTAAACCGGCTGCATGAAACCACTAATGAAACAATTTACACTGGGATTTACAATGTACTTAGTTTAAACCTATATTTTTGTTCAAAATGACAAGCGTTTTTGGTGAATATAGAGAATTGTTTTTACCATGTTAATAATCTAGGCCTGGTATTTAGCTTATTAGGCCTATAGCATCCTAGGGAAGATTCCCGGGAAAGAGTGGGGTAAAGTTTTTAAATAGCACGATTCATCTTGCCTCTTCACAGTTGTGGCGACTTTGTTTGTCCTTTTTTGATTTTTCCTTTGGTTTTTATTGTATTCATTTTTTTACATCGCCCCCTGTGGCCCCCTGGGGCACTCATAATAATGAAAGTGACGGGGATGAGCGGATTGGACTTTCAAAGTAGGGGCATTTGCTGAACTAAGTGGAACAGGGGGTCATTTTGTGAGGATGGGTGCAACATTGTGGGGTCATCACTGTCCTCTCACATTTTGTGAAAAAGGGGGTCATTCTCTGTGGCAAATTCTAACCATTCAAACCCAGTTATATTGTTATCACATTAACAAAAAAGAGGGGCTTTCTGTAAAATGCATGAATAAAGTAGGGGGTCATCCGGACATTTGATTAAAAATGGGAGGCATCACTGAGAGTAACAAAAGTGGGGGTCTTGAAATCGGGGACAGGTTTAAAACGGGGTCTTTCAGTTAAAGCAGGTTTATAAATGTTCAATAGTGCCGCCCTCCCCGTCACCTATTTTTAGTTTTTTATAGGGACACCCCCCCCCCCCCCGTTCGAGCAAGCGGGGGAGCGGCCTTTGTAAAAGACACAATTATAAAGCCTTGCTTGGCCAGAGCATTAGAATGCCCTGACTAATCCTGCTAGGGTAGTTGATCAACGTAAGTAGCTGTAAGTTGGCCCTTAGTGCAAGAAATTTATCTATATATTTTCTTATGTGAGTGTGCATCCGGATAAATTGTGAATTTTGGTACACCAGTACTTCGTACATTGATAATCCAAAAAATGATGGAAGCACTTGCCAACCCCTTTCATGATGGCCCCAGCTTGGATTTCAAGTTACAACACAGTTAAAAATTTTTAAAATGTTTCGGTTGTGTTGAAAGCACACCATGATGCTTGTCTGGTTACAAGGATTTTCCAAAAAGTAATAGTTTATACGACCTGTGACCTATAGTTTAGGGAATTATGGTTAAAAACTGTAAAAAATGGTGGAAAAGAAAGCGTCTTTTGGTTGTACAGGGGGGTCCAAAAATTAAAAGTTGCTCCATTTTTGTAAAATGTGATTAAATTGTGGTTTATCTAATAAATGAAATATAGAATAAGTTTTGACTATCTCACTTTGTGTTGATTAAAGGGATTAGCAGCGATAAGCGAGAGAGAATCGAAAAAAATGTGGAAATGCATGATTTTTAAACTACAAACAGGGCTAAGGTGTTACAATTCCATATAGGGCTCTTTAATGTAGAAAACCCCCAAATTGTGTGAAAAACAATTAATATTTGAGGACATTTGCCATACCGTCTCCTCCCGCAAATAGACATGCAGCGACAGCGTCTCCCATCTGTCACTAAACGCTGATTGTGGTTTACAAAAACCAGTACGAATAAACAAAGATCAATAATGTTTGTTGTTTGGGTCAAAACTGTATTGATCATGGTGCAGCAATCTCCGCGAAAATCTGTGATATTCCCCGGGAAAGGCTTTTTTGATATCTCAAGTCGGAATTTTTGATACGCATGTATAAAATTAAGAAATCGGATAAAATACTGCTGCTTTTCTTAATACAACGGATTTCAAACCCACTCACTTTGCAGGTTATGTTGTAAATCCATGCCATAAGAAAAATATAAAAATATGAATTTGGAATGATTTTTTCGATGTTCGGATTAGCAAATCGCTGCTATCCCGTTAACCCAAAATGGCGAATAAAGTCCAAAGCTATTGGCAGCTATTGAAATTCTATTGGCCTGTGACCGATTTTGTTGGATAACGTAAAACTAAGCATACCAGATAAGACAAACTAGTCTTATTTCATCTTTAAGCTAGGGAACAATTTTGCATACATATTAACTGAATCAAAGGAACTTTTAACTTTTGACCCATGTACAACACCAAAATCGACTCGTTCTTTTTTCCACAATGTTTCAGTTTTTATATACCCCAGAACCCGGAACACTAAACCATAGATAAGTGTAAACTATACTTTTCGCAATCTCTTGTGACCAGACACACATGGTGTGCGTTTTAACACATTCAGAACATTTTAAATTTTTGACCCCTGTATAAACCTTTGAATAACCAAGCTGGGGGCCATTTAAGGGGGGTGGGGGGGTTGGAGCAAGTGCTTCCATCAACATTTTATAAATGGATTATCAATGCTCAATACTTGTCTGTAAAAATTCGCAATCTTATCCTGAAGCGCACACTCTATCACTACAGTCCCCTGCATAATGGGTTGACCCCCACATATTGGGGGGGGGCAAAAGAACCAATTATTGTTTTCAGTGGGGGAGTATAACATGCAAAAGTATAAAATCTGGGAACATGCAATTTGCATGGATCATGATTGACGGGGGGGGGGGGAAGGGGGTGATAACCGTGTAGGTGTAATTGTATTGAATCTAGAACTAACCTTTGGCCATGCCTAAGGATTAAAAAAGGGTTATAGTTTGCCTATGTGTGTTATAGTTTAATAGTTATGGGCAAATAAAGGATCGAGGTCATCCTGGACCAAGCGTTCCCGGACCACCGTCGGTGGCGTATCGCCATACTGGTGCTTTGCAACACTTAGTGTGGGTTGGTTTGATTCCGTATGATTTCCATGCTAAATTGATTTATTGCTGTTTGGGTTACAGTAGGGGGGGGGCCTAAACTGTCCAAAAAATGGGGTGCAAAAATTTTCGGACTGAATGCCCCCTCCCTGGCCAAAGGGTGAAAATGTTAGTACAGGAAAATTTAAAATCCAAGTCAAATTGTGTTTAAAAATGTATACTAAATGGCGTTTCCCCCTCTCTCCTCATAAAGGGATTAAAATAATTATATATTTGCCTATGTTCCAACCTTAAGTTAAGGCGGTAATAGCCCCTTAAGGGGTCAAAAGGTCACTCTGGGGTAATTCTTCGTTTTGTGAATTGGTGTCAATGATTCCTTGTTGTCATACTTAGAACAGAAATGCATTTTAAAATAACTGTTTTTGGTGATGTTCACCATTGCGACATCCAGGGAAAATCTGGTGACCCCCATAGACCATAAGACCCCTTGCTACATTTTGCTATGTAATTAGCCAACCAAATGTCACACAACCTGTTAAAATAATACATTTTGATCATGTGAGACAATAAACAACTAATCACCAGTTTTCACCAAGCTAGCATTGGGTAAATTTTAACCCCAGGATGACCTTGAAACATTACGGGTATGCGCTTTAACTAAAGGTCGGAACCTAGGTAAATATGACTTTTTTTAATCCGTATAGAGGGACGAACTGTTAATGTACATTAAAACACAATTTGATCGATTTAAATTTTTTTCCCTGTAGTCACTTTTCTCCCTTGAGGAATGGGGCAACAGTCCGAAATTTGCACTCCCCCCATCATTTTCTGACTGTCCTGGTCCCTATTGACTGAAAAACAGCAAGAAAATCACTTAGCACCAAAATCTATAACTGATTCATCATTGACATACCAACCCCACTACTGGCGAGTGCCAATGTGTAAATGTTTTTCTTGGCAAAAGTGTGAACTGCGCACTATGATGAATCGCGATTTATTTCCGTATTGACATACGTGGTTACACAATTTGGCACCTACGACCTCTTTGGCGGAACTCTTTCAACATGTTTCGTAGTGAATCCAGGTATGACCTAAAACGCCCCCGATATCTATGATTGTACCACCATTTTAACATTGTAAATCGCATTGGAAATCGCCCCAAGCCTTCGATGGTTTCAACATTGTTGGAGAAACGCTGAAAACATCGAAACAGCATACACTGAGCCAAAAAGTGAAAATTATGATGTTTATATATTTAATTACCGTGCGTCATCACATAAGCATCAGAGGAGGGGGGGCGTGGGAGAGGATTGCATTAGGGGAGTACACTTAATCACATGACAGCAAATGATAGCCGTCTTCTGAGCATTCGGGCGGATGCTTCGTGCACGTCAAAACAACAATCTTTCTCTTCAAATTGAGAAGCCCCATTTACCCGAAGTGTCAGCATTTGGATTAGAAGAACGCTCTAATTTTTTTCCTCATTTACCTACCCTGTGAAATCTGAGAGCCAAATGATGTTTATTTTTGGAGTTATGACGAAAATGTACCCATTTGGTCGACCAATATTAATTTTAACACAGTACCTCTATGCCGTATGGGGCTACACACAAAATCACGTTTTAGCTCTCCGCACAAAACTGGTTGAAATAGATCGCGGCGAAACTTTACGATAGGGTTTTTTGAGTGAGGCCAATCTACAACATGAAACTAAACTTCATTTCTTAAATCGGGCCATCCCCCTTTAATATTTTGTCACTAATGGTTTCCAAAGTAAAATTAGATTTTATTTCGTTTTTTTTGGCAAAATACGTGTTATAGTTCGGTTCGACTCGTATCAAATAATGACACTCGACGCTACGAACAAGTATTGTGAATACCGACCACAGGATGGTGAAAGCTGGCCATACACTAAGCAAATCTTATCATGATAATGAATGCTGAAAACATCCGCAAAATCAGTATTTGGAAGGATTCATTCCCCGTATTGGTAAGCATCCTCCAACACCAAATCCTTCATCAACAACAATCCTCCAAGCACAGCAGGAGCATAACCAAACTTAATGTGCAACATCAAACAGTTCAAGACATGTACCTACCAGTACAATTGAAATCCTTCAGCATCCCTTCAACAAACAACCACCCCCAGGGCCCTTGGAAGTTATTGGAATTTTCAATTATTATGAGATTGCATTTATTGGCGCATGTCTATACCCATCATTGCCCCCCCCACCCCATGCGCCCCGGGGAATGCTCCCCAACATCTCAAATATACAGCTGGCCCTTCGATCTGCCATATCGCAACACATGGCATCTAGGCCTATCGCTAGTTCCGAAAACTCTCTGGTACATTTTCATATGCCAGATCTTTTCAGAATGGTCCCAAATTCTCGTTGCTCTCAATGACCAGTCGAACATATAATATCTCACTCTTGAAAAACCCATTGTGTCATGGTAATTAGTGGTCAAAATGTGCCATGGTCTACTAATCCTATGGGTCATAAATGTTATAATCTAATTTTAAAAATAATCAAGCAGAGCAAATATCCATTTTTCTTCTCTGTCGTTTGTGCTCCAGTCTACATCTAAAACCCGTAAGACCTAATTTTTTGTCCCGACCCGTAGTTGGGTAATAGCCTTGGTGCTAGAATAAAACTAACAGTAAACCTGTGACTGACATTTTTCTTGAAAATTCACTCGAATTTCATTTTTTTTTTTCACATATAATACGGTGCATTTTCGCGGCAGCAAATTTTCCGGTTAAACGCACATATAATACGTCAATTGCCCCGTACTCTAAAATTCCGGGCTGTTTCCCGTAATCACAGTTATTTTTTTCATAGTTTTCTTCTCGCACTTGCCGGACAATCTACCTTCCTGGTCCATAAATTAATGGGGTTTTTTTTGCAGCGTAGGCATATTTGTCAAGCCGTGCCTTTGAAACTTAGAGGTCTCTTTCTCAATATTTTAAACTGAGTAAAATTAGGCCTAATCTTGTCATTTAAACATGTTTCGAGTAATACCTTTTGGCATCACTTAACCGTCCAATAACTCTCCTATTATTGCCAAATTGTAACACCTCAATAAAGTGTTTATGTCGGCATTTAAACCTATTATACCTCATTTTGGAACACATCTAACTATACCTTTACACTCTACGGAAAGAGGGTCCAAAAAGGTTCTAAAGTTGTCCTCTATATGGACCTTCACTGGTCCTGTAAGAACTCATAAAGCCTTAGCCTTAGGCTTACCTAACATGATATAGGACCGTTATTGTTTAAAGAGACATGAGCAGAGAAGCGCCTCAATTTTTTCGAACCGGGTTTCTTGCATATTAAGAATGTTTGGCCATGTATTAGATCACACGAGAAGTGAATAAGCAGATAAGTCTTTTACTATGTAATAAGAAGATGATGATTTGTTTTTTTCGTCCTTGCGACAGAAAATCAAGCATGATTATAGGATATGGAACGATTAGGATCGCAACAATTCAAACAAGGTTGCGGTTTTCCTTTGACTTGTTTGTCCAATAAACCTTCGAAACGTTCTTGATAGGTGGTCTTCTACAATCGATTCCAAGTGCACTTTGATGTAATCGTGTAAAAAACTCCTCCGGTTACTTTAATGATAAATGATTTGATGAACCAAACGGTTCTTTTATAAATTTTATTGAACCTTTTAACAACAACCGACGTTTCAATAGAACTTTTTTGCTAAGAGTGGAAGGTCTATAGCAGTGGCCTACTCGCATTTCTTGTAGTAGGCGATAGCTGAACACAAAGATCTGACTAACAGTGTATTTTTACATAGTAGACCATTTTGAATTTCATAGTTTTAAAGAGAATCGTTAAATAGATCATAGTTTTAGTAATAAATTTGCAGTAATTGTAATATACACCGGCACCATTTAGAACAATTAAAACGTTACCATAATGCATGCATTTAAAATGATTCATAACTGTAATTAATCTGATGGTCGCCCATTTTCAATTTTTAGCCGCCACTTTGAGAAACAAAGATAGCCTTATAATCTTTTCTTGTAGTAGCTGAACAAAAAGTTAACAATGTATCAGTTATGGTAATCTGTCAATGAATTGAGCGTTTGTGGTGGCTATTCAGTGAATTCATATTTAAAATTTTACTTTGTCCAAAGCAAAGACCCGTGTGTTTGTAAATTAAAATGAAAATTTAGAGTTCTTGTCTGCAGTTTACAACCGAAATAGACGTTGTTAGCCGATTTTTGGTCGTCTCCAAGAATTGCAGAAACGCACATAGCATTACTCTGGTCGATAGTAGTGTGCAATGTGTGTAGCCTAGGTGTTAGTGTCTGTGGTCAAAATGTTAACCCTCAATATAGTGCATGCCCGATATGATGAGTTCGTAAGGGCTTCGATGATGTAACATGGTGGAAACCCAGAGCCTAAAGAGGGAACGGTGTGGGTGACATGTTGGTGACCTCATGTGACCTGGTGACCTCATGTGGACCTTTGGCCCCATTCAAAACCGCGACGGCAGACGACACAAGCAGGGTCCGGGGACCGCGATGTATTTTATATATTTGTCAACTTGCATATACAAGAACTCTTCTTTTATTGTGGTAATATACATTGACCTTTGCCAATTTTGAATAGGAATTCAATAAGTACCCCTCTTTTTAACAAGATATCTTGTTCGTATTTGAATACGCCGTTTTTAGAGTGCAAATAAGTGTTAAACACATGTTTGACCTTGACCTATCACAAATGTAATAAAAAAGACATTCAACAAGGAACCTAAAAGTCCCAAGCTGAGTTGAGTATTTTTCTTTCAAGAATCGTGTTTTGTGGTCGTCGCGCGACTTAAATAAAACAGAAAACAGGAAAACGCTTTTATAATAAACCAGTGCCGGGGTGCTTTATTCAGACGACGCCGACGAATCACGGCGTTAAACACAGAAAACACGCACCAGAGTTGATTCCACGGCATCCACCTTGTTTGGTCGATCTGTGACCCATGGCTTATGAATGAGTACGAGTTCTGTGTTATTCATGTAACTCTTGTAATAGACACGTTTTGTTGATTATTATGGCAAACCCCATTATTCGCTAAAAATACTGAATGTCTTTAGCCTCTTTTGAGTGTTCCTATCTCTTTGTGGCATGTAATTTTGTGTGTAAATACATTTCATTGAACATGTGCCTGTGCCACTTTAAAGCCACGAAACAAAGGCTGTCACATCAGGAATAATCTGCAATAATAAGTATGTCCTGATGGTAATTTGATTATTCTTGAGCATAACCCCCGCAAGCCGCGTGCAAGTGTCTGTAAGCTGCTGAAACTAAACGGGGGATCGTCCTGCCATTTGTTACAGTCCACGGTAAGGTATTTAGCCGGCTGACACTGTTTTCAGTTGTGAGACCTTAATGTACCCATCTTTTTCACATTCATGCGGGGACAATTGAATATTATAGTAAGAAAATATACAGATGTGGAATCTAAAAAAGGAATTTTATTATGGGCATTAACAGCCAATTTGGAAAAATAAGATTTGGATGGAGCGTCAAGGGCATGATGTTATTATTTTGCTTCGGGGGACACATTCAGGTAAAAATTGGACGTAGATCCCCTTTAAAAAACATTGGAAAAAACAACAACCGATTATCGTCATAGTACGTCGGTTGACTCGTAAGGAAAGGTAAATTTTGTTACTGTTGAGACATAATAACGGTTTCTTTGGAAAAAAATCATAGATCTTTGGCAGAAGGTCATGTACAGGCCTTGATTAACATAGTCGGATTTATATTATCAGGTCGCCCCCGAAGAGCAAACTGATAACTGATACATGACACGTGACCTGGTAACTGACACGTGACACCAATATATTCATCTCGTTACCGTTAAACTACCAATACGGCAAAGAAGCAAGCATTCTGTATCTTCCGTTGCTCACAGCGTAACGATCAGATGTGAGACTATACACGTGGTTCTGTTGTAAAGACTAGTTTCAATGCATTTGAAGGCTAGTAAAGACTATTTTCAATGCAGTTCAAGTCATAGTGTGGTACTTTTCATCAATGACGTACTTACCAGCATAGGGGTAAGCTAATCTTAATTGTTTTTAAACCATGTTCACAAATTCAAATCATGCAAAATAATGCTCCTTAGTGATACCATGAAACAGTAATAGTAGCATGTCATGTCACGCATGAATTTGAACAATGGATAAGCTTATACTGACGCGGTGACACCATCACTCATGTGAATGGTTATCTCAACGCAAAGACTGGCATGGACCGCATGCATTATAAATCGATCAATTTTCCTGATCCAAATATAGCAACTGTTAACTGATTTGGGTAATCGGGGTTCTTCCTAAGAGTCGTGGGTATCTTATCTATGGTAGTTGATTTGTTACCATTTGGAATCCAAAATGTGTGATTTGGAGGCCAAATCTTACCTTGCATGCAATACATGGGGTTCCGAATTTGGACCACCCTGAACTTTGTTACATCCAGATTTCAGGTGATGAATTCAGCTGTGCTTTTAATTTGGTTTTGTATTGAATGTACACGGTTTAAAGATTCTATATATGTTGACTGGGAATTTTTTAGCTTCTTTATTTTTCAAATATGTCATGTCAAACTCAGAAATCTTGGGGGCCTATAGGCAAAGGTAGAAGCGTTTCCACCCCAAACCTCAAAAAGATCAGTAAGTTTCTTGGTGATGGGGATAGGTAAGTATTAAACCTACTTCTTTATGTTCAAAGTAGTAGTCCGCATTTACGATCTGAAGATCAATATTTTTTGAGGGTGCAAAAGTTTGCACCATGTGGAGTCCCTCGCGACGGCATGACAACATTGCTTTTTTTTGGCCAGGCAACCACTTTGATTTCTTCTACTCTTTGGACTGAGTGCTTTTTATTTAATACAAATGATTGGGAACAAAAATTAAAAAAAATTGGGCTGTAAACCAGATATTTTCAGAACAAATTTTTTTCGACCTGTCTACGTTAGGAGATAGGCAGTGATTTCGTGCCATATTAGAAAAAATATGGGGACTGAAAACTTAGTCTAGTGCAAAGGCTATATTGCAAGACTGTGTGCACAAAATTATAAATTGGCTATACTACATGACAATACCAACAGCTTATCTTAAGTCATTGCAAACGTGCATTATACCTCGGCCCATGGGACTGCACAAATCCATGAACACGGTCGGTCGTGCGATACATTATTTGACTCAAAACAAGTTATCACTGTTAAATGTTGTGTATAGCTTTTAAGAACTGAAATGCAATGGACACTTATTTTGCTCGTGAGGACAAAGGAAAATGTGCCAACCCTGTGAAATTCACAATACATTCATGTAACATTAGACACCGCTCGGTACGCCCTTGTTCGTCGGTACACATCCTGCTGACACGAACTGCGTAGGGGAGCTTCTAAGCATAACAAAGTAGTTCGAATGCAGCTTGTCTGGTGTCCCGGTCTGGTGTCAGCGGGGGATGTGTAGGTGAGCAGAATCTCCAAACATTGCAGAAACGCAAACATAGGTTTGATGTACAGTAGTCGTCATTAAACAATTAGGGTTTGAAAGAGAAGGTCCAGTTGCAAGCAAGCTGCATGAGTCTCCTTTGAGCTCATTCCTGTTGTTCTGTGGCTGTGTCCGTTGGCAAGACCTGCGGCGTACCTTTGGCATTAGGTGCAACATTTTCAAACAAAAGACTCATAATTGCAAGCCAATTCGATTTCCATTTGATTTTCCGGTTTATTCACTTCAAGCGTGATTTCATACATTGGAAAACATTCTATGCAAAAAACCATTTTTTTGAAAAAAATGGGGCGCACTTGTTTTGCATTGTCCCCGTGTTTCTTTAAAATGAGAATTGTTTCTTTGGTACAAAAATTGTGAAATTTACAATTTCGTATCGGATCATATTTAATACGAAATTAAGCCAATGAAATGAAATTAAGCCAATGAAATATACTCGAATCAAAATCATCTTTGTTTTCACTTGTGACATTTCTATAGCCAAATCCAAGGTAAGAAATCTATTGAGTGTCTAATCTCTATGAACTCACTATATATGACACAGTACACAATGTATGGATGCCTTAAAATCTTTCATTGCATCTTTAAAGGGACAGGAGGGGATTTTTGAGGATGCGAATTTCTCTCAATTTGCACTTAATCGGTTGTAGAATACCTGCAGAGAACGTTTCGAAGGTTTATTGGGTAAATAGGCCTAAGTTAAAACCAAAATCTTTGTTTTGAATTGCCTTTTTCGTAATAGAAAAGCATGCTTTAATTTTGTTACATAATGCACAGTGTATTCGGCTTTGGTGTAATCTATAAATATATTGGTGAGCATTCCAAATATTGAAAAAAAAATGTTTAAAACGATTTGGGGCGTTTCTTTCGTGAATCAGAAATAGATTACCATTTGGAATCCCAAATGCCCAAATCGAACAAGTTGTGTCCTGCCCCGCTGCCATTCAGCGCATGTACTGATAGAGGGCGTGTGACCAAATAGTTGTACGACCCAGACGATGACGGCCAAGCCCAATACAGCAAGTCACTCAAAATATCAAACAAATTACAGCAATACAGAGTGCAAGAAGTGGCGGTACCAGACTTCTTTTTAAAAATCCATCATTTTTCTTCGGGGGGGGGGGGGAGCAAATAATTGGGAAAATTGTCCCTCCCCTCCTCCCCCACCAATTTGGGTGCCTTGGGAACAACCTCGTCCTCGTCCGTTATTCATATAAGAAATAAGAAACAACCCTTCCAGTGGAGTTGATTCTTCAGCTCCAATGGTTTTGGAATAAGAAAATATTCCTTGAGAGCCTATTACAAATTCAGAACTTTTCGTCAAGATTTCGCTTTTACCTGTTAAACTAATGGTGACGCCTAAAATTGGGATTTCTTGGCCGCCCTCCCTTGGTAACGACTCAGAAACGATTGCGGCCAAGCCTCATTCATTTATCAAGCTGTCCCAAATGAATCAAAAGCGATAGCAATACGGGTGTAAACACAGACCGATTTGGGTTTCATTGGGTGCTTTGGTGTGGGTCGGTCATTGGTGTCCATTGGCCCCATGCATGACCTCCTCCGTCCTTGTTTCATCTAATAAATACATGTATTAAAAGTAACCATTACAGTGGAGTCGATTCTTCAACTCCAATGATTTTTGAATAACAATACATTCTGGTTAACAGACAAAAAATTCAGGATGACGACTTCAACATTTTAGAGTTTATTTCTTGCCGCCACTGCCTGGTACGACCCAGGCTATGGCGACACTAAATCCCAAATTAAGGTCCGACATCCGGCCAAGCGTTTCTTCAATACAGCAACTCACTGTACGCCAAAATGCGTAAATGTGAATGGGGAAGAGATTATTGTGGATTATGTTGGTTTTTGTACGGTATAATTTATATTGTGTCAATCTTATGATGGCACCCCCCAAATCATCTGTGATATTTGGGAAGCCACTCTAGGCCTGACCTAAAGCTATGTCAGGAGGAATTGTTGGTGCAGGGTGGAAATGGAGTACAAGACTTTTTTTCTATCGATCGATTTTAGTTAATGAGGACCTAAGTAAATTTTTTATCTTCCCTTTCCACCTCACAAGAGTATAGCTATTGCCTTTTTCAACAATTGGTTTTTCATAAAACAACTTACAACAGTTCAGCTATTTTTATAGAAGTAATCAGTATTGATATCAGCTTCACACATTTCTTGTTTGTACATAGTAAGCATGTTAAGTTATATATTCCAATAAAATCAATGTATCTCGCAATTCATTGTACTCTGGAAATTTCTATTCTTGGTTGTTTTGAAGATTTGATCACAAATCATAAACTTTTTGTTTCCTTCATAAATAAAAATATGTGGGACTTGGCGTGTTTCTTTTTGTATCCTTATCCCTGATTTTGAGATTTGTAAATAGAAACGCAGCTAGCTCAATCAGGATATTGATAAATGCATAATTCTTATTGTGCAATGTTCCAGCAAGTACATTTATGTCACGAGATATTTGAAATTGCTTATGTTCTGTTTACTTGAATTATTATTGTTCAAATCCAACCAAAAATGAAGCATGTAGTTACATTTTACAAAAAATGATCCATATCATCTATTTGGATTAAGAACAGAAGTTGCAGACAGTTGAATTTCTAATATTCCATTTAATGTAACATTCTTTTTACAACAAATTTGGGGGGGGGGGTTTATACAATCATTAAATTGGAAATTGGTCCCATTTATATATTTATTCGTTTCTGTAACTTAAAAGATAAATGTAACTTACCAAATGAATCTGTTGGTCAACCCTGTTTGTTTTTTCCCATATTGTATGCACGGTGGCATTCTTTGTTGTCTCATTACACATGGTTTATAAACAATCTATTAGAAAGCTACTACGTGTTTTTCATTTCGATTACATTTAAACATAGTACGTGACTTTTTGGCAGTAGTACATAAGTTCTTCATTTTAATACGACGTTTTATTCCGTCCAAGGGAATATCGACGTTCCTTATGTAGGTCAACATGTTTGGTTGAACAAACATTTTATCGGAAATTTCAGACAAAGAAAAATTAATTATTATGTATAAAACATGTTTTAGACTTACAATTCCTGCTTTAATCCAGTGCTTGTAGAAAACGTCTTTTCCAATTGTGGTCGACTACGTTTTTTTTTTATATTCCCCCAGTGATATCATTTTTCAACATTCAGATCACATTTCACTCGTTTTTTTCATTTCAATAAGTACATGTTTTTTAAATATCGTAATAGAAAATTGGAATTTTCCTCTGGTCTAGAAAATTATGAATATCCGGTGCTTTTGCAATCGAGCTCGAGCAGAAATGTTAATCCCCATAATGGTTGCAAAAAGTTTTAATGATTTTATTCCAGATTCCATTATCATTCTCTAAACATTCTAGATCTCCACTTTATTCGTAAGCATTAACGTGACATCCGACGTCTATCATTTGTAGCCACCTTCTTTCTTCTTTATTTGTTTTAAAACTAAACCTTTCTTTTAACTTTTTCTCTGCTAGAACCCCAACAAAAAAATTGTGAAGCATTTTATTTACCTTTTAATAAAACGTACATTCGTGTATTTTAAAATGCCTGCATGTACAAATAAAGTTGGCCTATAGAGAGTTTTATTTTGCAATCTTCCTATTTACTTTAAATTTTCTTGTTTTCCAACGGTTTAGAACGTTTTGGTAGTTTGTTATTGTCGGACTCCAATTCAATGTTCAATTTGACTACAATTTTTCCCAAAATATATTCCAAGGCTTTTAACAGGTTTCATTAGACCTATAAGCTATAGGCAGGAGAATTTGTGCGTGCAGTTGGAAATGGAGTACAGACTTTTCTATCGATCGATTTTAGTTAATGAGGACCTAAGCAAATAATTTCTGAGGGTGTGCAAATTTCGTGCAGTGGCATTTTCCTAGAATCCCATATGGCCGCAACCACAATCAATTCATTAAAATAACCATAATTTTATGATATATATCCAGGTTTTAAAACACGAGGAATCTACTGGACAGGTTTTGTTTTGATGTGATTTGTCACACACTACCATCAAATGCCAATAATGGGCCCCCCCCGAAATCCACTAGGCCCCCGAAATCATCCATTGACCATAACTCTCAGTATTTTTGATAGAGGCATATCTAGGCTCTATACCCAGTAGAACTCATATCTGACATTCCAGTGTGTTAACATTCTTACCAATCAAGATGGCCGCCATTATGACTGCCTTTCAAGATCTATAAAACCTACAAATTGTCATATATTCATAATTGTCCGCCATTTTTGAATTTTAAGATGTTGTCAAGTCAAAAATACCAACTCCGAGTTTGTGATGTTCAAAAACATGATCTATACTTTAATTTAAACTTTTTAATATCATTTTGGATGCAGACCAAACTAACAATACAGATGTATCGGAATTTATAGGTTTAAAGAATCCAAAAAAGCAACCATATTGGCTCCCACCTAAAAATGTTTGCATGATACCGAAACAAAAATGCCAGATAAGGATTTCAAAAATGGTCACTACTTACCCAATACCTCATTTACACCTTTATAATAATGTAATAGTGAGTAAACTACATATACATATAGATATATATAGGTTTAAGTATCTTTAAAGCCGGCTATATGGTGCCATCTTGAATATAAAAAATGTGATACAGTAGAACTGCCAATATAATAAGGGTTCTAGTGACCATAATACATATCATAAGGGTAAAGCATAAAAAATACATCTAGACAAGATACAAGCCTCTCATGCAAAATGTGGAGAACAACTGGAATGTTTGGATGCGTTCGAAATGCATTCTAGAGGTGTTAAAATAACACGTGAGATGTGTTCAAGGGTAACAGATTTTGGACACATGCAGAACAGTTTTATGGTTTAGGATTAATTCTGCGTATCATAACTATGTCACTGGAGAGAGTTAAGATATTTTAAATGATCCGAGGAGCTTATTGGACTTTTGAGCAGCCATAAGATTTTTGAGCAATGTAAGACCAAAAAATTACATTATTAACACTTCATCGTGCGTAACAACACTGGAGAGCTACGCAAAAACTTGCTCTATAGGAAATACTTAAGGGATTTTAGGGTTTTGGACTGGAAGCAGCAATATTGGATTTTCAAAAAATGCCCAATGCAACAAATTTTCGCACCACCTTCAAAAATTATTGGCTTAGGTCCGAATAACTAAAAACTATCGATTAGAAAAAAGTCTTGTTACTCCATGTCCATCCTTCAGGCTGGTGTGCCACAAACTTGAAATTACACCTGACTACTAGCCTTGTCTGCACTCAAATGTATTTTGCTGGTCAGAATATGGATTTTGCATAAAATTCATTCTAGTGTCTTTACGCAGTGACAGATCAGGTTCTCTTGGTATTAGTATACCGTACGTGAATTCAAGAACGCCATGAGCAAGAAATTTTTAGCGGGCCTCTATAAACCTAATAATGTATTTTTTTAACTTCCTAATTGTTTATTATAATGATTAATTTTATGTATAGTATAGTGCTGTTTTGGACCTGCATTATAGCCGAGGCATTTCTGTATTGAGGTGTACAAGTCACATTTTGCAGGTGGAGCTCGAACTGGTTGGAATAAACGAGTGTGTTGGTTGGGTCATTATTACAATGTATTTATATTTACTCTTGCAAGGTCGTTAGTTTGTGCAGAGGAGAAGGACACCCGACAATCATCGGTTGTTTTAAATGTTTAAAATCTGATTGTATTGCCGCGAGTTTGAGCCTCTCTCCGCAAATGTCGAGGACTTTGTCACTTTTAGGCAGCACTGCATGCAGCAGTAAAAGAGGTTCAACATCGTCAAACCAGACAATCTATCGACCATATAACCCGCTTTAATCTACTAAATCAAACTGATCTGGGAAGAAGACTTATTTTGTTTATAATCAGTATCAAGAGTCTGAGAGATTTCTCATTGACCATGTTGATTGCGTTATGGGTAGGGAAATGTGGTCACTAACGGTGCACACTTAACTACGAGGTTCTTACTACGCTCTAATTATATTTTCTTCTCGTCTGCCTGCAAATTTTGCCTTGTAACCTAGTCCACTGTCGTCTGGATAATCGGTTTTTTAATCGTATTAAATATGTGGACATTTTGCCCCTTTTCTGTTGGGCCATTTACTGTGGTAACGTATAAAATCTAAGGCAATCGTCGGACATTTATCTCCAGTTAGGTACAAGCTGGTTACCAACACGTTGGATTTGAAAAAGCAAGTGCCCAAGCTTAGTGCGGCATGACAGTGCGATTTTTTACACTCGGATGGCAAGGCTGTCAAGCACGCATCCCCATTAAGCTGCATCCGGAACCAGTAGCTGGGACCGTTACATAAAACGTGAGTAGAATAATGCATTCCGGATTGTGAGTACCAAACAGACAATGTGTAATGCCGCTCATGCAGGTGACCCGGGGCAGGTGAATCGTCATTTCGGATAGCATGTTCAAATCAAAATCATTGATGTTTTCCATTAGGGTTAGGATCACATCGAAAGAGCGTTTTTGTGGCATTATCGAACCCTCTTGTTTTTGCATGACTGGAGGTATACTTGACCGGGTTGTTATGAATTATCCCACGTTCACATCCGGCTGTGCCACATGACCCACGAAATAGGATTTGTGTGCCCCAGCAATGGGTTCAAACAAATCAAGCTTAGGAGAGCGCTATTCAAAATTTGTGGTGTATAGAGGATGTACATCAATGTTTACAAAACACCAGTTAACACCTGGTCTACTGACACACTGGAAGTAATAGAGCGAATTACCTGATTGAGCGCGACTTTCAAAAGCACATGTCGTTCAGGTGCGTACAGTGCATACCGACGGGCAGCCGGTGCGGGAAGACTGGTACTTGCGTCACATCGGTTGCTAGGATTGTTTGATACGAATATCTACGTCGGGTATAACTTTGAACCCGTGCAATTCTGAATTGTACATTTCCCTCAGTTTCATTAAAAACCAGCGTAGTAGAAGTAATTATAGTCCGCCGTACTCATAGTCCGGCCCCTGCAAACGGTAAAGGATAGGGGCACTAGATTCAGTGCCTCTTCACGCAAAATTAGTTTCACGCTTTATTCGTGTCGTCTATGGAGCCGGACTGTGGTCGGCGGACGATAATTATTTCACACCGGGGATTGTTAAATTTTGATTACCAGATTGCAGGCTTTAGTCGGGAGATCGTCCCTATGGTCAAAGTTATGGCTGACCGTAAAGTTGAGTATATATTCATTTTTTTCCTGAACATGATAGATAAGGTGTGTGAATTAGGAATCTGCCGGGTGCCACCTTGGCAACCATTGGGCGTTTTGCGAAATCAAGATGGCGTCGCATAAATGATCATTATCTATTCAAACCCTAAGTATCAAAACATGGAGTTAATAAATATACTATAGGACCCAATGCAACCAAGTGTCATGACACTTTGGACATTGGAGCTACTAAATCCAAAGGGAAGTCAAATATAATAATTTTAAAAAATATGCCCTATAACACGCGAAATACCCTGCACGATAAAAAAAATAAACATGAAGTACTTAGATTATGTTGTTAGACACAATCAATGGTTTCTGATAATTTTGTATATGATGCCACTCAATATTGCAGACAAAAACGTGAATATATTCACACAAAACCTACGACCACAAATATCTAAATAGTACTTAAAGTATAAATTATTGTGTCATGCAACAATTAGAAATGTAACTATGATAAACGAAGTGATACCAAGTAATCCGATAAATAAAAATGGGTCAAACTTATAAATTGAAGGCAATATAGGTGAAAAAATGTAATTACTGTGGTATTTTACAACATTTGCGCCCTATTAGTTTATTTCGAGTTTGGCGCATTAATTTAAAAAATTATTGAAAGGTATGTTGACATGGGTTTATGAGATCAAAGGTTACAATTCTAATGTCATAGACACATGATTTCGGAGTGAAGGCTTTTAATTATTACAAATTGTGTAAAGTACTTTTTTGAAGCTGTTCAGTTTTTGGCTGCCATATTGCTTGACGTCATTGTTTACAACTTTAAAAGTTCAGAAAGCATTTATCGGGTTAACAGCAAAACCTAAGTCCTTCATGTCTATTTGTTTATCGCAGGTATTTTGCGTATAGGGCATATTTTAAAATTATTGGATTGGCACTCCATTTTGAATTTGATGAATGACCGTAAGTTAACGTGCATATATCTATGTCTCATTGGATCCTTAGAATATTAGTCACTCCATAGTTGGATAATATAGGGTTGAATAGCTAATTATCATTAGAGCGACGCCATCTTGGATTTCTCAAAAAGACCAAGGATGCCAGGTGTCACCCGGCAGATTTTTATTCTACCACACCCTAATCTATCATTTTTGGCAAAAACAATTGCCATATATACTCAACTGTACGGTCACATGAACATTCTCCTTGAAACTTCAAAGAGGTGGACCAGGATTTCCGAGGAGAGGGCGCCCTATTTTTCAAACAAATCGTGTTTTGAATAATACATTATATGCTTGTCCTATACTAATCACTGTGTGAAATAGCTAAGCTCAATCGAAGTCATTTTATAGGAAAATCACACTTGTTATAAAATTCCGGATTAGGGGGGGGCATTCTGTTATATACAGTGCACAGGATCTATGGCAAGTAATCGATACTATAAATAAATGTACTGCAATCAAATGAAAAATTGAGACATCTCAAACTTTGGAATGTGCATTTAGTTTACTATATTTAGTTCTAGTTGACTATTTAATGATACACACACAAAATATTTCGATATCTCTGAGTCAGCCTTTACCTTGTTGCTGTTGTGGAACGTCAATACCAAAAGCCCTTGTTGTCTTATTTGTTGTGGGGACCCATTGCTGTTGCTCGAGAAACTCTATCTGTATATGCTGAAAAGCGGGTTGAGGTGGTAAAAGAGACCCGTGTAGAATCGTGAAAGTGAAAGTAGATATAGTCGCCGGGAGGCATATAGTCCTGGCGGACTATAATTATAATCTACACATGTGTAGAAGTTTTATTACTAATTTGACACCATTTTTTATGTAACCAAAGGATAGGCGCCATCTGAAATCTTTACCACTTGAGCTATTTTGGACTAGTAGCTCATTAAACTGAAACCGCAGATAGGGGATCTATACTCTTTTAATCCGTAAAAGGTGAAGAACGTGTGGTTATATTTTCAACCGCTTTGACCTTTTCACATTTTACCATGTATCATCCCTTACCCCTTTTTACTCCTTTGCTTTGGTAAACTTTTGAGTTGTTGTTCTTGAAGGTTTTCTCAATCCAATTCTGGAGGAAACGATTCTTCTTGCAATTAGTTTTTGTCTAAGGCATCAGTGTCCGTTGACTGGGACGATTAGGCCTATACTATTTAGAAAGTGATAAACGAGGAATACTATATGTGGATCCAGGGTTTTCAGTACAGTTCAATCCGGTTTTCTCGGATTAGAACAAAATGGTGGATCAATAATTTCGTTTAAATAAACAAGTTTGCAAAAATAGCAGTCAGTGGTGATACAAGCAATATAACGCGTTTTCTTCAAACCGACTTATTAACTTTCACTGTGGCATTTAGTTAGTTGAATTTGCCTGGTTGAAAGCGATTATTGTTGTTTTTTTTTTCTAAATATACAATATTTTTGCTAGTAGAGTGGTATCCTGAGATCAATATGTCTACTAGACATTGTAGTTTACAATTTTAAATCCTATATAAAATAGGAATTAAATTGTCAAAACAGGCATTAACAGAGAATTTAAATATTATACCAACCATGTGAGGCGGCAGCATGCCACTTTAAAATGTAATTCGAGTCTAAAGTTTTGATACCACAAGGCGGGAGGTGAGCGAATTGGGAGCTAGCCTTCACAATGGATTTTTAGTTGCAGGTTAAAAATATTGGGGGCGGTTCACATTTCATATTCGTTATTCATTATTTTTTTCAGGTTCAAAACACGTGATACAAATTTCCACTTCCCATGCATATCAATAGATTTTTAACACACATGAACGAAACACTACCTAGCGTAGGCTAACCACCACTCACAATTTCTTTACTGTTTTTAAAGCATATAACATTGATAAAAGTAATTTGATTTGGTGGACTCAAGTAATTGAAAGTGTAAAGGGTTGTAATTAATCCATGTGTAGCATAGCTGATACTGCTGAATGCACTTTTCATCTGGTATGGATAGAATGAGTTTTCTTCATCCAAGTTGCCATATTTACTGGGAACGAGTCATCCCGATTGAATCGACCATACTCAATAATTCTCTGCTTCACGGTAAGTTGTATTCAATGGTCACCCCTTACCAATTTTTAACAATAAAATAAAAAACAATTGGAAACAACACCCACGACCAAAGTAACTATTGGTTTCTAACCAGCGTTAAAAATAAGAAACCCAAGGTCGAAAATCTGGTAATCGCCAAAAAATTTTAGTCATCCTACGGATTACCAAATTAAAAATTTTGGTAATCCGCCCCAAATTTTAAGGCATCTGGAATTTTATGCTTCAGTTATTCGACCTTAACATTTTAGATGTCAAATTAATGAATTACAAGAAACAACTTCCATCATGCAAGAGAGAAATAAAATCCTTTCTGGGAACTAAAGGTCTCATGTTAAAAAAATTGTGTTAAAATTGCACCATCATGTGTAGCACAAAGTCACTACTGACAGTGCCCTCATCAACCATGGAAACACAAAAGAGCAAAAACACCAGGGAACATCCAAAAAACACATCCAAGACCCCATCCAAAGTGTCCACTTTTGAACATAAATTATTTTGACATTTTGGTTTTAGATGGAAATGGGGCAATTTGTTTTGCTCTTTGAGTTTTGTGTTGATTACACCAAAGGGCCAAAACACCGGAAACACCAGGAAAAAATTCTGGACCACCCAAATTGACCACTTTTCTTAAAAAACTAATTATTTTGACCATTTTTTGACAGGTAATTTTCATCAACATTGACACACAAAGGGCTAAAAACACTGGGAACCATTAAGGAACCATCCAAAGTGTGTAATTTTAATTTTAAGAACTCATAATTTTCACTCTTTGGGACAGAAATGGCCAATTTGAGTTCAGGCAATTGCTCAACACAACCATTAATACACAAAGGACCCAAAAACCAACAGGAACCATCCAGTAACCATATGAGACCATCCAAAGTGTACTTTTCTTTAAAAATCATTAGTTTTGACTATTTTGCAACCCACCACAACTTAATTGGTTCCAGGCATTCTCATCAACCATTGAAAACACAAAGGAGCCGAAAACACATGTGACCATCACAAAGTATCCACTTTTACTTGAAAAATCACGCATTTGGACCATCTTGACCAAAATAGCCAATTTGTGTTCCACACAAGTTGCTCAACAACCATTGAAATACCACAAAAGGGAGAAGAAAAAACCCTGGGAAACCATTCTAGAAACAATATGGGGAACCAACCTAAAGTGTTTACTTTTATTTCAAAATAATTTGATCATTTTGGACAACAGCCAATTTGCTCGCAATATGAACTCCAAGGAACCACAAACCCCTGGAACCGCCATGAAACCATCGGGGCGGGAACCATCCAAGTGTCCATTTCTTTAAAAATTTGAAACAAAAAAGCTAATTTGGGTTCCAGCAACTGTTGCAAAAACCATGGATACACAAATGATCAAAAACAAAGAGAACCATCCAGAAACAAATATGGGAACACCCAAGTGTCACTTTGTGTAAAAAATTTTTTTTTATTTGAAACAATTTGTTATTTTGACCACCAAAATAGCGATTTGGGTTGCAGGAAATGCTCATCAACTATTGAAACACAAAGTAGTCACAACACCGGGAACCATCCCAGAAATCACCAAAAATGCTCCCCTCCCCCTCCCATCACTCTCCATATTTCCGAAACTCTCTAAACCATGCATCCCTAATCTTTGAAAATGTACACGTTTGAAAGTGTCAGCAATTTATATTATGTACCTTAACATTTCAAAATGGCTCCTAATTAGTCTTGGTCAAAGACTCGGTTTATAAAGTCCGTCGGGTGGGGGGGAGGGGGGGCAATCAGAGAGGTTCGGTTACCAAGTTGGTGGTCCCTTTAGTTGATAGTGTCCGGTAGTTTATCTTCCTGTAGAGTAATACAGTAACAAGGGTCTGTCAACACAGACTATCCTAATTGGCTTGCACTACTGAAAAGACCACCCACGTTGAGTTCAAGTCTTTGTGGTTTACCGCCCTGACCCTCCAAACTTCCAACTTTAATAAAATGGTTCGGGTGAAAAGGCTTGTGGAAAAGCATTTTTTAAAAGCAAATGTGAATGAAGCTTGCTTATATCTTTGTGTAAGAGAAGTCTCAGAATACTTGGAAAAAAAAAAAATCTTGACTCTTAAGGAAAACACCAATATTGATCATGAAAACTAATGCATTATTTTGGGATTCTTGGCATTAACGGGCGGGCGGCAACAGGAAACTAAAATTCATTGTGAAGAGCCTAATACTGCAGGTTAATCGACAAAATTTATAGCAAATTTTGAACTGTCTGGAACAACAGGTTCTGAGAGTGAAGGAAAACAATCCCCTGAACGTGAAGTTTCTGGCCATGCGAGTTGTACGTTACAGACAGCCGGCACAGACAGTCGTCTGTGGTGGTTCAAACACTACGAAGAAGAGTGGACGTGCTTTCACGGATGGAACGTAAGTTAACAAATGACTCCCCCTAATTCACGGAAGATTATTTCGTGTTGATAAAACTGGTAGAGGAGTAGGGTAAAGAATGGATTCTTAGCTATCTTAATGGTAGCGTCTTCCCGAGCCAAAATGTCGACTCCATCGGCCAGTGGCGGAAAGGAGGGGGCAGGGGGGGGCAGGTTGCCCCCCTTCCGACGACTTTGGCCGGGCAAAAATTGGCAAAAATCATAGACTAAATCAGCCGTTTTTTTTAGCCCTCTGACCGGGAAAAGTGGGCCTTTTGACCCCCCTGCGAGGGAAAAATTCACCAAATGGGAAAATTTGCAACCTCAGAGCGGGTAGGCCCGTTTACGCCACTGCATCGAATTATTTAACGTACAATTTTGGTTCCATATAGTTTGACAGGTTCTAACCCATTTTGACCGATGGTGTGATAAAGGTACCTTCTTTCTCGCTTCCCAGTTGAGGGGACTGTCAGTGAAAAGTGTTATGCGCTTCCAGGATTAAAATGTGCAAGTTTTACACACAAGTACTTCAGGCATTGATAAACCATCAAATTGACTGGGAAGCACTTGCCAAACCTCTTAATGGCCCTCAGCTTAGGTTTCAAGGTTATACAGGGTAATTTTTTGCTCCCAATTCTTCTTGCGTATGCAGGTGCAGCTAAATATGTTGGAGACGGCGGAGCCAGCTCACGTTGATTGGTGGGGTTTGAGAAGTCTCTGGTCCACGGGGAAGAAAGGTAGGGCACTCGTTGAGATTGTGATATGCAGTGCTGTGATGAATTATAATCACCTTGGCAGGCTGGAGATGGTCGGCAGCCCCATACGGGGATATTGTGTTGAAGCGACAGATCCTGATGCGAATCGGTTAAGGTGAACCTATTCCTTGAGTGAAAGATGCTTAACAGGTGGTTAGTCTGTCATAATGTGTAATAGTGAGTTGGTCTGCTCTTGGAGTATCTTGCCAAGCAGTATTCCATGTCTGCAAGATGTGAATCGGAGCTGAGAGTTTCGCAGCGTGTCGACAGAAAAGTCGACGAGAGCACAGTCTTGTCTGCCGAGCAGGTGCGATTCTTTGACAGTGGTATGCAGCAGGTGCCTGTTGTCCAGCAGCGCACTTTTCCACCAGTGTGTGCGTTGGTGTTCTCTCCGAGGAAGTGTGATGGAACACACGTAGTGATATTGAGCGGTAGGTCTTAGGGTTTTCGACAGGCTTGTTTGGTTTGGGGATTGCGATGATAGTAGTCCTCCTACAGATTTCTGAGTAAGGACTGGTGGTAAGCAAACATAATGTAGAACTCTGGAGCAATTCATAACCCCAGGGGGCCGATTGCATCAGGAAAATCCGCTGGTATGTAATCAGTCCCCAGGGCCTTTCCGCTCTTTAGTTGCCTGATAGCAGATGTAAGCTCATGTAGTGAGAAGGATGTTGAAAGTGAGCCGTCCACGCCGGGGCTCGAAGAAGTTTGGTGATCTCTTTTAACAGACGGCGAGGGTGTGATCCTTATCTATGTTCTTGAAACGACCATTTGTGAGGAATTGCTCAGCAATTGAGTTGGCATGGCAGTCACTGGACATTTAATTTCGATGGTTTGGAAATTTCTGCCGGTGAGGCGGTTATATCTTCAAGGACTTCCTGCTGGGTGAGTGAAGTCGATTCTCTTGACAGCCTCCTCCCAGCGCTCACGGCGTTCCTGTCCCAAGCAGTTTGTCAGATATGAAACTTGGATGAACGCTTAATCCCCGGTTCGGAATTACAGGAAAGCCTTGTAAAGAGTATCAACATTCCTATCCCGGAGGTAGACTGCGGACGTGGGATGATCTTATTTGCTATATTAATTAAAGAGTTTACACAATGCTGTGTAGGAGTTGTCCAGGTTGGAGGAGGGTGGTGTCGGGGAGGTGGGGCATTTGAATACCAAGGTTTTTAAACTGGTCCCAGTGTGCTTTGCGGAAGTTCCACTTTTTTACTGGCTTTGTTGGTAAAGGCTTAGCAAGGCTTCCGAGCGAGCGATCAGTGATGGTCTGTGTTGGGACTGCGGAAAGCGGTATCGAGAACAGTAAGGTGAACAGAGATGGTTCCAGTTTGCAAAATGCAAGGTCAGGATTTGCAGTTGTATTCCATCTTCAGTCGGGTTGCTTGGGGTCGTGCAAAAAGTGAACGCCCGGATTGGAAGCCCAGTCTCTGGGGTCTCGTCACGGGTTGGTATTCCTGTAACCCCAGGGAATGCTATGACTGTTAAAGTCACCAGCGTGAATGCAAGGTGTGCACCATAAGTAGGTAGAGAGTCTGCTTGAAGTCGATGGTTAGGTGGCTTGAGAAATTGGTTGACATGGACACTGACAATTTGGGTCGTTGCCATCCAGGGTGGAGTTGCAGGTGAGGTTGGCACTTTGGTTCCATGAGCTGAGTTATAGCAAAGGTGGCAATCCATGGGAGCGTCTCGGGTGTGTGCATATGAGTGTAGCCGCAAATGTTTCGAATGGAAGTGTAGTTGCGGGGGTCTAGTGGAGGAGAATCGCAGTGACTTTATGCGTTTGTGTTTATGTAAGGTGTTCGATGATGTGATCTTTGCCCTAGTGAGACCTTCCACGTTCAGTTGAAGCATGAGATGCCATTGACTTGACATCACGGTGTCCTGCCCTAATATAGGCAAGTGTTCCAGAATGGCATCAAGATTGTATTTACTCTGACGGGGCTTGATAAATACTACAGAGTGAAGTTAAAACGGACCACGTGAAACAAGTGGAATTAAAAAATGGAATTAAAAAAAAGACAATCATCTGTTGCATAAAGTTGCATTTGATTCAGGTAATATGGGTGCAAATTGTTTCCCTAGGCCCTAAAGGATACGAAATAAGGAATAGGTTGTGCCTTACCGTTATACTTAGTTTCACGTTATCCAACAGAAGAGGGCAAATGGTCAATAGAATGCATAGCTTCACAATAGCTTGGATATTCGCCATTGTGGTTAATAACCAAACCACTTAAGCTAAGTCAAAACTATTCCTATATTCATTCTTATGAGCTGACCCCAACCATTTGAACCCGTTACAAAAATGGAGCAAATTTTAATTTTGGAACCCAATGTACAAACCAAAAATGACTTTTCACCATTTTAACAGTTGTACCCCTATACTTCCAAACTATAAGTCATATGTAGTTATAACACTATACCTTTTTGAATCCTCTGTAATCAGACAAGCCTCATGATGGGATTTTCAACAACATTTGGAACGTTTTAAATTTTCCACTGTTAAACTTGCAATCAAAGCTGGGGGTCATGAACGGGGTGCGGCAAGTCCTTCCATCAATTTTTAACTCCTCAATGCATAAAGTACATTGTGTACCAAATTAAATTCAAAATTTATCCAGATTTGAACACTCACATGGGACCAGTGCATTTAAAATCCCCACTGACCTCTCTTAACTATGATTGTAATTGTATGCTAATCTATACCAAGAATCAGTTCAGGAACCTTGGATGGGCACTGTGTTAGCAGCAGGAGACATTATGTTTTGGTATCATTGATAATTCACTAAAAATCCATGGGTGTATTTGCTTCAATAACATGCGTGAATGAAGATATTGAACTGCGCCCATGGGAAAATGAGTTTTATTTTATTATTCTCAATGGGGCGGGAAAATAAAGCATACACCTGCTGGTGCACTATTTCACCACAGAGGTTCTATTTGACTCACTACACAGATGTTCTATTGTTACAAACTTCCTTTAACTTTGGCAATAAAGTGAACAAGTGTGCGCCATATAAGAAGGCAAATGCAACTTCTGTGGTTTCAATCGGCGGACTATTCAAAGGTTGTGCAGCCCGCTATCCAGGTGTAGGTCAGTGGTGATCCACACTAAGTAATCTGCCCACTTGACACAAATTTCTTAATTATTCCTTTTTCACGATAAATATTTGTCAATGAAAAAATGTAATTCCTAGGTATTGTGACATTTGCCACATATTAAGTTTATTTCGATTTTGGCGCATTTAAAACAAATGACATGAGTTGTAATTTTGGTTAGGATCAAAGGGACATTTCTAATGTCATTGACACATTATTTCGATTTGAGGCTGTATAATTATTAAAATTTGTGTCACGTATTGTTGAAGATGTTCACGTTTTGGCTGCCGTATGATTGAGTATGTCACAATTTAAAGTATCAGAAATACATTTATTGTGTCTACACAACCTAAGCTAAAGTAATTCACGTCTATGTTATCGCAGGTATTTTCTGTTATAGGCTAGTTTAAAAATTATCTGATTTGGATTCATTGAATTTGAGTATGGCCTTAATGTTAAAGTGCCATACACTTGTCATTGGATCCTATATAGGATAATCTATGTACACTCCATAGTTTGATAATTAATATAGGGTTGAATAGATAATATCATTTATGATCGACGCCATCTTGGATTTCTCAAAATGTCAAGGGAGCCAGTGACACCCAGGCAGATTTTTATCTTCACACGATCTATATTGTTCAGCAAAAAAATTGTGTACATACAACCGTACGGTCCAGGAACGTTCTCCTCGGACTATAGAGCGGATTGAGCAAAAGTGATATTCTTTGTGATGTTAGAAATATCTGTAAGGCTGAAGGACAGGGAATAAATCCCCTACTTAAAGAGACATGAGGAGATTTCCAGAAAGAAGCGCCCTCAATGTTTTTCGAACCCGGTTTTTTTGCATATTTTGAATGCTTTCCAATGTATTAGATCACACCTGAAGTGAATAAGCCGAATACGCCGTCTTTATGTAATAATATGATGATTTAGTACTTTCTGTCGTGCACGACAGAAAGTCAAAGCACGGTGTTCTATGGGGACAATTACGATAGCCAGGCAAGTTCAAAACAAGGTTTGCTGTTTTCCTTTGTACTTGTTTGTCCAATAAACCTTCGAAATGTTCTTGGTAGGTGGTCTACAATCGATCCTGTGCAATTTGAGAGAAATTTGTATCCTAAAAAAAATCTCCTCATGTCACTTTAACCCGTGCTTTTCTTCAGGTGGGGAACAGTGTGCAGTAATGGATGGGGAGATAAAGACGGTCGCGTGGTATGCCGACAGTTAGGTTTTGGTAATACGAGAAACACGTGGAGAAATGCGTATTATGGAGAAGGTACCGGGCCCATTTGGATGGATTTCGTGAAATGCAGAGGGTTTGAAGAGAGACTCGACCATTGCAGGCGGTCGGGTGGCCGAAGCAACTGGGGAATTCATGATTGTGATCATAGTGAGGATGCCAGTGTTCAATGTTGGCGTAAGTTGATTATTTGGTTTATATATGTGATGCCAGTTCAAGTACAATACCTTATATAAGAGAAGATTGGATAACTTCATCTGCGAGTAGTGAAAAAGATTCGTCTCAAAATGTAACGCGACCTCATCCTCACAGAATAAACCATACACTAGTAGTAGGATTACTTATTCAGAGTGGCTGGTATACTGAATTGTGATTAAATAACGACCGAACTTAGAATACTTTGTAGATCTTTTTATTCCTTATATTATGGTTCATAGTGGAATGTTGTATGGGTAGTTAGAGAATAAAAGATAGGATTTGTTGTTTGATATTAATTGTGTCATATTGGCTGGGCAGCCAATATTTGAGTAGTAGTGGATTGCCGCCCGCAGCATTCTTATTTAGTTTTGGTTGTTTTTAATCAACGAAAAATATTTTATTTCAATAATATGTTAAAAGGGCAAACTTATTCCGCCGCTGTCAAAAATGAACCAACCGTACTAGCTGCGTGCACTGCGGCGTAACCTTTACCGCGGCGGTAACACCTGCGAGACGCACATCTAATATCGTCTCATATAGAATAGGCCACATGATATGCGTGTTTGCTTACTAAACCCCCGGCCCCATGAATAAGAATCTACTTTAAGGATGATGAAACAGTTCAAACCAAACTAATACGCTGATGTGAAAAGATTTTTTTTTTTCACATCAAGAAGTGTTCGTATCCCGACCTAAGCTACCAAGATTACTATGAATAATCGTATCTTAAAGAAGATCATCACGGATACGCTTTGCTTATTGTTCTAGGCTGGGTTGATGGGAGCGTCCATGTTGCCAACAAGTAAAGCAGGTGTGTGAGGAAATGTTAGAATTTTAGTGGATTTATAGTGTTGTCTCACAAAAATGTCACTATATTCTAAGTTTTTAAAAATCGGTTTTTTAAAAAAACGATTTTTTTTTTAAAGTTTTTTACAATGTGAAAGTAGGAGTAGTTATTTCTTTATTGGAATATAATCACGGCAGATGTGCGCCGATTCAAAGACATACAAACTAGTAGACATGTTAGACTACCAAAAGGAAATTACTTTGTTTTGCAATCATCTGGGGACAAAACTATAGACATGGACGTAGCAGTGGCCGCGAGAGATGGCCGAAACTTCACTATGGCCGTGAGATTCTTGGTAACATGGATGCGCCCATCGGTTCCCGATTTCATGTTTGTCTTTCTAAGTAGCTAATTAAAATTAAACACCCGAATTCCACGAAAACATACAAATTATACGCACTTATAGTGAAGTATATATACCAGAAAAGGGAGTTGTTAGTTACTGTTTTAGTTGTATTATTTCTTTCATTTAGCTCAGGGTGATCTGATCCATGCTATTTCATCACAGTGCCAGAATGGAGGTGTTGGTGAAACCAAGAAGAAGACAATTTTTATGGCAATTGTCCCAATGGCTTTGGCGGGTGATCTTTGTGGTAAATAATATTGTTGATACAAGGGAAAGACTTAATGAATAGGCTAAAAACTGTTACATAGACGCGGTTATTAAGTATAAATTGTAAAATACTATTTTTGAGAATATGATGAGGGGTGTCACAATAGTCGGATCGAAATGGGCAGAAGAAGCCGCGGAAGTGGGTATTAATTTTACTAAAAAATTTACAGACCAGGTGTCTTGCAAGAAGCCACCGTGTGTCACCTTGGCACTCTTAAAGGTGCAACGAGGATTTTGAAGGGCACCCAAATATTGGTGGTTCATATAGTAATTTCATATAGAATTAGACACTCAATAGATTTCTTACACCCTGTGTTTGGCAACAAGGAAAATGTCTTAAAATAGAGAAAACATAGGATTTGCTTATATTTCAAGTGAAACATAGGCTGAATTCGGATTTGCTACTATTACGAAATTAGAAATTACAATGTTGTCCAAAGAAAACGTTTCTAGCTTAACCTTCTGAATGGGGATATTTTTTTATGGAAAGCTTACATCAGTTCGGAAAAATCAGTACCTTTCCCTTTTTTAGGGACACTTGATTTGTGAAATCTCTCGTGCACCTTAAGCAATTGGAGTTATGAGGTCACAGGTCACATAAGGGGATAATATTTTTTAAAGCAAAAGCTGAATAACTGATATTGATCATGAGTCCAAAATATGCAGATATCGCTGATCTCTCCAGCTGCACTTTCCGGGAGGACTGTTCCAGGCATGGATCGTAGTGTGGATGAAAGTCTGCCAATGGCACAATTACCATGATACGAAAAACATTACATATTTATTGTAATGGTATCTTAAAGTTTTCTATAACATATATTATATTGGCCCATGGCCCTAATAAGTTTGCCGTAACTTAATAATAAAAGAGAGAAAAAAATCGGAATTGAAGAAAAGAACAAATTTAGTTTCAATATTAAGAGTTCTACAAGATTTTTTGCAGTGATCCGCGTCCACAGAACAAAAAAGAAACGATAATATGTTCAGGAATAATGAATAGAAAGCTCTAAGTCATACAAACTAACCCACCAGCAATACATCAAAGAAAGTTGAAGCTTACCCTGTTAGTTTTTATCATCAATTTCATAGAATCGTTAGAGGATGAAGCTAGCTGACAGTGTTACTGGACTGGTAACCTTTTAGAAATTGTAT